>JBBPMH010000150.1:0-51166 GCA_038090235.1 Pulveroboletus ravenelii | reverse complement strand
AGACGGGCCCACAGAGCCACCCGACAAGCCAGAGGGCATGAGGGGGCGAGAGGGCGACTTGAGGTCTGAAGAGGTCAAGCCGGAGGTCGAGAGAGAGGCTGGGGGAGTATCCCCGCACCCACCTGTACCACGGAAGCCACCTGACAAGGTCACGCAGCGACGATACGAGCCCCCAAGCGTCGAGCTTGCGGAGGAGCAGAGTGTCGAGCCGAGTTGCGAGCCGCGACAGATCGGGGTCAAGGCAGATGCACCGGGAGTGTGCAGACGTGACGAGGACGCTAGAGGCATGCTGAAGAAGCTGCAGAGTGCGTCAGAATGGCCGCACGAATGGGTAGAACGTGCGGAACACGAGTACTCACTTGAGAGGACTCGATCCGAGCCATACGACCCAGGTGGCGAAACAGTCGCACCAGGTGGTGCATACAGGTCCCAGGAACGTACCAGAGGACCAGGGAGTACGTGCGTCGATGGAACGAACGCGCGATATCGAGATACCGGTCTGGTAGGCCAGATACAGGTCCAGGAGGCGATGAGAGACATCGAGGACAATCGAGAGCGCCGAAATGGCCGCAATGGAGTCCAGATGGATGGAAGAGATTGCCGGGAGGATGGCGCAACGAGCAGCGCACGCTACGACTCAAAACGAGTCGAAACACGATTGCTAGCTGTGGACCACACGAGTCAGCACCAGCGGCACCCAACAGAAACGGTGCATGCACCTGAGCCACCCACACCATCCAGCAAGCACCACAGACGTCCTACCAAGCCTACCAACCCACCGCGCCGACGTGGAAAGCTCAAACAAGCGCTACAAGCGTCAATCAGGTCAGTCAGGTGAAAACCGACTTACCATGTTTATATGGCCATATCGAACCCGAATCAGATGAATCGGATGTGCCGGATATGTTCTATATGGACTATAGGTGATGTACCGACGATCCCAGGACACAATACTTGAAGATGATGCCGCTAGAGGCGATTGTTGATGAAAGCACGCAGTCATGGATGAGCGCAGCACTTAGCCGAGCCGCGACTTCCATATATGGACATCGCTTGAGCGCTGCGACATCGGGACGCATCGGACATACTCGTTTTTATACGGTCCACAGTCGAATCAGGCCAATCCAAGTGTCGGAATAGATTGTACACGATGTACAGGACCCAAGGGGAGCGATCCGCAAGCGCGAAATGCGAGTGCGATGGTGTAGAGGCCTACTGAAGACGGACCGCGCGCACTGAAGCTGGAGCGGACACCTTGAGCCGCGACTTACCATATATGGTAACCGCTCAGCGCAGCGACACGGATCCATCGTAATCGACACGGACCCTCCATGGACGCGTTGATGGACCCCACAAACAACGAGAAATATTGTATTAAAGCTATGGACAGCTACAAACCTGCGCATATGATGCTGCTAGAGCTGAGGAGTTGAGACCGGGCACATAGGCAAGTCCAGCACATAGTGAGCCGTGACTTACCATATTAGGAAATCACTCGAGCGCACTTGAAACGGACTATAACGGACTACACGGACTCCACCCGGATTACTCACGGACTCAGCAATTACATAGATCTTTGATCAGGTATTCATTCTTTTGATTTACCTATTATTTTACTTGGTGCTAGGCAAGCATTTATGTCTATAGGCTCATGCTTGAGGGGGAGTGTCAGATTTCCTTATTTGGTATTTAGCTTATATAAGCATACCTTACATCGCACCAGTAGTTACCTTAGACTACTTAGTGACTTACTGAGTATTCTACAGGTACAGTACACTTACACTAATATAAAGTGACTTACTGAGTATTCTACATTCGGGAGTGTGTCCTTGCTGGCAAGTGCACCGCAGTCCAAGTCCGTTCCGGATTGCAACAAACTTCATCAACCTATTATCAAGGTCACATCGGAAATGAACAGAGATCAACTAAATACAGTTACCCAATTCCATACTCATTGGTGTCGATGACCTTCTGAAGTTCGGCAACAATCTGTCTGTCAGTGATATGTGCTGCCCACATTCACTAAATGTGTGGTTCAATTAGTTCAAGCGGTGCTGCCGACTGCATGAGAGTAACTTATCAGTGCTAGATGCATGTATGCAGAGATGCGTGTATGGGTGGGTTTGTTCTGATTGCGTCGCTTTCGTTGCATGGTTGAGGATGGTTGCTCCAGTTATTGTGAGAAGTGCCGCTCTGTAGCTCAAGCTACACTTGTGCCTCGCAGCGAGGCTTCCTGCCCAGATTTAGACTTGGAACACGCGTTGGCCGGATTGAACGCATGTCAGACAGGCCACCTCATTACTTACCTCATTTCGCTGTGACTTCCGAGTCCAGACTCGTCGGTAGTGTGTGTTACACATGGATGCTTTCAAGGATCGCCTCAGCCCACTCCTTGGAAACCCTGGCGACTCGACAACTGCAACTCAAGCTTGCCAGACTCCTTGGTTCTCTCTGTGCTATGTATGCCATGAGTTCGCGAGAAGAGATACCTGATAGGTGAGCATGCCATTATCTTTACTTTGCTTGGATCCTTTAATGATGTGTTGCATGCACAAGAATACGCCAAAGCAATGCATAGAATCAACCGTAAGGCTTACAGGATATAGAACGGCGCTGACAACTCTACCTATAGAATCAACCAGCATGAAAGTGGGGAAGCGGTATCGTAGGGGAAACAGTCTATATAGTGAGCAAACCGTATAGATGACAGGTGGAAGCAGTATCATAGGAGATGGAATAAACGATATTGTAGGAGAGACGACATCGGAGTCTCATTGTGGATCTGGTGAGCCTTATTGCCCTGTGTCATGTTTGTCGATTGATTTATAACTGTAGTGCACACATTCCTATCCTACCTCTGACACAGATCTCAGCCATCGGGTGCCTATTTAAGCTTTCGCCCCTACCCAACAAAATCCGTGCGTACTCCGTTTGAACTGGGGTATTCTTGTTATCGCACTGATGCTCTCTCTTTGACACCTTCAACCTCTCTTTCTTGGGCACCTTTACCATGAGCGGCCCTGAACTCATTGCTGAGTTTACTGAGGACATACAAGAAGGGCGTATTTGCGAAAAAGCCGGATGCCGCACCATCATCAAACCCGGAGATGGACACCTTATCCGAAGTTTCAAACCAGGCCAGCCGGACAAGTTCGTGTGTACTGACCACTGCGACTATTACAACAACAAGCCCACTACCGTTTGAGTGGGAGGACGAGTAGCTCATGGCAATGGTATGTACTTATTACTATTGTTCAGAATGAAGCTATCCTAACGTGTCTCTTAAGTCTTACCAGATCCACAGGTCATCCATGCAACTGTGAGCGCAGCGCAGTCCCGAGGTACACCATATCAGAATGGCTATTGAACTATATACTCACCGACAATTTAGCCTCAATCAACCCTCCTCCTGTGGTCGCGATGACCAACTATGCCTCAGGTGCGCTCATGCCCCCTCCAGCTCCACAACACATTGTGCCTGCCCACTGCTGATTGCACACAGGGCCAGACATCCATGTCCCATCTGCTTGGAACAGGTCGTCGTCCACTTATACCCCGAGGGCACCTCAGCACCTCTTCTCTCATTCTTCAGCTTGGCTCGCGGCTACCCCACCAATGAATCTACCCCCAGACTCCGTTGGGTATGGAAATCAGCATTTGCAGTATGCAATCCAATGTGCTTGCTGGGCGAGTGCAGCCCAGCACCACCCCACGGCAGAGACGATTTCATTAGAAGTAACCACAATCTACGAAAGCAGCAGTAAAAGGAGGAAGCCATGCAATAATATCATTGGGGTGCATCACAGATTCATCTGTGAACTTGGCACGATAATGACTTAATATTCAGAGCATCTGTGAAGGATTGAAAGACATTGACGCTCAATGTACTGCTTAGGAGCTTGTCGCTATCGCTCTCAACATGGTTGTTCCACGAATCAAAGCCTATGACTTGCAATTTCCTTGGCGGGACAACGAGTTCATTGTCCGTGACAAAAAATGGGTTGATCTTGGAAAATATACCGACACATGACCATATTTCTATGACGAATGCCTCCATCCAAGCAAGGCCAAGAATTGGAGAGTGATGGTCTTCAAATTGGAGCAGTTTGATCTCTTCGTGATCATGCCAGAGAAGCAGTGGGAGGAGTTTGAAGATTTCAAAGAGAAACGGTCAGAACGTGAGAGGGAGGTGCCCAAAACCATTGTACAAGTTCCTCCGGCTCGAGCACATCGGGTCCATGCCAATGCTATTGCATCAACACCTCCAGCCACTGTATGCTCAACCCCAAGTGATCCTGTTGACGCATCATCTGATTTACCGGCATTGCCTTATCCTGTCTCTGACGTACCCATTATCTCCCCGCGTCCGACTATCCGACCATCCGAACTCACATCCGGGTTATTGTCAGGTGCAGACTTACCCCGCAGTATGTCTGCCACTACAAAGTACCATCATGAGCGAAGCCATAGTACATCAGGTTCATCAACTCAATCTCCACCACCAAAGAAGTTAACGAAGGCTGTTTTTACCTCACCAGACCGGAATGGATTAAGAGAAGCATTGAAGGCTGGTGGCGCAAAGGATTTTGATGTCAAGCAAGGTAAGTAATGTTAACAGACACCTTTATGTGGCACTACTCATGCAATGTAGCCATGAAACAGAAAGTTGAACCCATAGACTTCTATCCAATTCTGACCTTGGATCTCAATCGGCTCGTTGGTGAGAAGGTGGCCTTTGACATCAACAATGTGGAAGCCTTTTCAGGAACTGTCTGTCTTAATCTCTGTGCTGACGCTGTCCTTGAAGTCGGAGCATTTAAGACAGCACAGGCTGCACATTTGATACTGTCTCCCCTCCGACCATCTGGCCTTGGATCGCAACCTAACCACCCCATTGTAATCAAGCGGTTTTATATTGGTCATGAAGCCACGGGATTGGGCCTGCCTTTCATGCGTCCTAGCCTTGGTGAAGAGTCAAAAAGGCTTTACCGTGAAGCTAATGTGTTGTACTGGGCAAAAGCCCTGCTCAAGATGACATATGACTATGTGGACCGCTCAGTCCAAGATGTTGATGTCCCTCCTTCTTTCGAAATCCCTCGTCTCTGCTTTGTCAACGCTGGGTTACTACTTGCATATGCAGAGCACCCAAATGCCCCCTCTGGACCCTTCTCAGGAAAATGGAGAGCTGGCACTCTGAGTTCTGTCTACCTTGCAGAGGAGGTAATTCCCACCACTGATAGCACTAGCGGCTTTGTCAAGTTCATTCACAATGGTGATGCTGCCCCTTGCGAGCTCCTTGATCCAGCTGTCAATAAAATAGCTGAATTCTTGTCATTCACACAGCATGTGCAGTATACCAAGACAAGTGGGCAAGTATATATTTCAGACTACCAAGGTGCGTGGATTGCAATAATCAAACCTTTATACTTAAAGTCTGAGTCGTCCGACTTAGGCTGCCCACCATTGTTAACAGACCCTCAAATTCTCACGCACCCGTAAGTCATCACATTACCTCCATGTGACGCGATCTAAGACCAGTTTCCTATAGTGACATCAGCAATGGCGCGACGTTGTTCAGTGATGGTAATTTGGAGATGGGGGTGGAACTCTTTGAGGAACAACATGTTTGTAATGAATTCTGCTTGTGGCCAGCTTTTGGATTACAGGTCTTTGGTGGAAGCTCAGAGGTCGCGAGTGAAGATAGTAGTTAGACAATTCATATCTTTCTTGATCACAATGTGTTGGAATACTGTTGCATGCACAAGAACACGCCAAAGCAATGCATAGAATCAACCGTAAGGCTTACAGGATGTAGAACGGCGCTGACTACTCTACCTATAGAATCAACCAGCACAAAAGTGAGGAAGCGGTATCGTAGGGGAGACGAACTATATAGTGAGCAAGCCATACAGATGACAGGTGCAAGCGATATCGTAGGGATGGGACAAGCAGTATCATAGGAAAGTCGACATGTAAGTTATGAGGGAAGATAAGGCAAGAAGATAAGAATGAAAATACTAAGCGGGCAACAAATACGAACGACCTGACATCCTGTTCCCAGAATCCCAAGGTTTCCTTTTCTGCTCTTTCTGCACATTTTCTGCACATACCATAGTTTTCTTCTGCCCATACCAATTCTCTTTGTTGGAATACAGTCCTCATATTTTAACAGCAATGAAAGTACAACCACACCTTACTCTGTGTCTTCATGGTGCTGAGGTGGCGAGTACTTTGTCATCTGCTGACTTACATACCTGCTTACTGTACCTAGACTCATCATGTACTAGCTATTATACAATATTGATAAATGCTCAAGTGATCACCTGGACCCCAACATAGTGGATGCAGCCAGTGTCATTTCAGCCAGCCAATAGCATGTGATATAAGGCTCTTGGTCGATAACTAATGAATACATATCCAACATCACTAAGCACATATTTGAAGTGTCAAAGTTAATATCCTTGGACACATTGACAACAATTTTAATTTTATCGACACACTTCTAAAAATATTGAGTGCGTCGTCCTAACTCCAAAGTACTTTTTTTCGGGGGTGATTGGAGTCCTACAGAAGCCAACTACCTAAATTAGTAAGGTCACCTCATGTGAGTAATGTTCTGAAGGAGCGTGGTTGTCTGGCTTTCCATACGATAGAGCTGCAATAACAGATTTCACCACTCTGTGTATACAACACGGGCTGTCAGGTCCAGCTGCTCAGTCAAGGTAGATTAAGCATGTACATATGTGTTTGTGCAGTCCGATTTACAATAAAATTGAATGTGTTGAGCTGCAAAGGTCTCTCGTTTCGCTGGCTCAAGTGCCGGTGGATGCCTGTACATGTTCCTCCTTGCTCTTGCTGATCCACTCTCATCTATGTAGTCAACAGTGTCCCAGCATACTGCGTCAGAGGAGCCTGACACGTCATATCAGGACCTGAATGCGGTATGCCGACTCGATGTCACCCTCGACGGCCTCGAGACCCTTTGCGCCGACCTCACCACCAAGGCACCTTGCCTACTTTCCCCACAGCGGCTTCCACATCCAATGCATCGCGCTCGAAAATGCCATCGCTTGCCTGTTTCCTAAGCTGCACCCTTGCTCCACTCACCCACCTCGGTCCCAAAATGCTTCACTACGTTCATTTGAGCACACTTGCCCGGATGCTCCAGCTCAGCAATGAGCAGTGGGGGGGAAGTCAGTGTGCACATATCCCAGTGGATGTACCATAGCCAGATGAGTGTGGGAGCTATAGGCGTATACCCTCATCCCGTGAGTGTGACCGGTGGATTTGGGACTGATCAAGGTCCAGCAGGCACTCATCTGCGCTTCGAATGGAACTGTGGCAGGGCTAGAGGAACGGTTGGGCACTGGACCCAATGCGACACCCTTCCTCCCCCACACTAAGCCATATGAATACCAGTTTGTGGATACGTTTGCACCTGTGGGGGAGGGCATCAAGTTTCTTCATACCATCTCTATTGACACGTCGCTGCCGCACCCCAGCAGCTCATCCAGTCCAGGACACTCTTTAGTTCCTCACGACTCCAACTCCAAAAAGCTGAGGACCAGTACATGCAGGAAGAGGTGAGACATCACATGGTGTTTGCAAATGCAGTGCTAACACTCGCTTCCAGAAGATCGGGAAGGTACTTGGGGGAACATATGCAGATGTGTGTGTGAGCATAGGGGACGATGAATATCAAGAGGGGGTATGTGCGAAGGTGAGGCTTGTTTGGCAGAAGCTGGTGCACAACATTCTAAGACTGGACACACAGACGACATTGGGGCCTGAAAGGGATGTTTTGACAGGGATAGGAGAGATGATAGCAATGGCGAGAATGATGGGGTAGATGTGAGTGACATGCCAGGGCCACTTGAGATATTATTATCAGACATACCCAATCTGCAAGTCCCTCATCCCCCACTTCCTCTTCCTACCACTCTTCCCTTAAAGCCGTCCTGCCACAATTGGATGCACATGGTGCAGGCCTCTGCTACTTCAACGTGCCCCCATTCATCGCGATGGACACGCCAGCTGGTCTACATGATCTGCTACTTGGGCCTCGGGCTGCTGCTACATGCATTTCCGTGCACGTTCACTCTAGTGTTGTTTGGTTCAGAGACCGTCCATCTCGATCGGCTTCGGAATGGGTATGATAGAGTGGGTTTGGGGAACCACCTGGTCCCAATCGTGGATGCGTTGGTGATGCATGGGGCGTGGGCCGTGGTGGGGGGACATAAGGGAGCATGTTTAGTCAGTATATAGAGGACGTGGTGTGGAGGGTGTCGCACGCTTGGGGGATTGTGCAAAGGGAATAATTTCGCAATGGGATTGACTTAGTCCACATGCCACAATGACCTGGCACTCTCTTGGCTTCAGTGATCAGCTTTTATACATAGATTCTACACTGGTTTTATCCTAGAATGGTAGCCCTAACATCACCTATATTACGTTCTGTCCTCTAATGTGCACATTTCTATTCCTGATCTTCTGTCCATCTCTGATCCCAGCCCACCAGCTCAACCCGAGGGATATGACGCGTGCAACAAGTGTCACCTCTAAGCTCCCCACATAACACATCTTCCCATCAAAATGCTGATGTTCCGAGAGTGACCTGCATGACATCAAGCTCACCAACGGCCAGGCGCATACCCCCAATGGGGTATTTGAATCAGGCATTTGTACATGGGCATCCAGGTTATACCTGAACATGAGGGAGAAAAGGTTCCCAGCAATGGCAGGCGAGCAGGCAAGGTAACCCAAATTCTCGGAGAAGTGAGCTATATAAGAGATACAAATCGATATGAATCAAATTGTGACACAGGAATAGACATACCTAATCCAAATCACTCGATCATGACTGTTGGGCAGCTCCCGAACAAAGATTCATATGCAATTCCCAATAACAAGGTTGCTATCCACAAGGCCTTGACAGAGGAGATAGCAATCGCAGTTGCTTGGGAGATGATGAAAAGAAACAAGACGATGCAGAAACAGTAGGCACATGGAATCCGAAGGTGGGTGTGTGTAAAGTCGGACGTTAAACCTGAAAATACGGTTCATCATGGGTAGACAAACGAGAAGTAAATGCTTCACCGATTAAAATATGTCCAGTAAAGTTCCCTATACTTAGAATAGACACTTGAGCGGCTTGCCACTTGGAAGCTTCAACATTATCATAGACCGGGTGTGTTGCCATGTAAAGTGCTTGCAAGATTGAACCAACATTGTTTATGTCTATCAAGGGAAAATGAGGTAGAAGAGCTTGAAAGAGATCAAATACAGACACATGAGACCAGTGCTGCTACCTGTAAGAAAGGGTGTAAATGTCGATTTCGGAAATCCTCAGTGACAACTACCTACATATTGCCATGATCATGAAGACCAGGTAGAAATCCAGAGTGAGCCACAGTCGCTTTCCATGAATGTCGGGAAACCCCTCTCTATCCCCGACATCATGGTGTAAATTCAGTGGAAGGTTCGACTTGACAGTGGAAGGTGGAGTAGAGTAGTATCCCACACCTTGTTCCTGATTGTGGGACAGGAGTGGTGCCCTCTCTATATTCACTTCAGCATCCATGTCTGAATGTGGAGATCCCTGCAGTTCTCCAACAAAGGCAAAGTCATCAACACTCGAGACTAGATCATACCCTGTGGTTGTAGTTCCTTGTCATGACTCATAGCTCGTCAGAGGTAGCGGGACAGGCCTGACGACGAATAAACCTATAGCCATTGGGATAACTGTGCCGAGAGCGAGGATTAATAGGAGGGCAGATGTATCCCCAGGAAAGAAGGTCCATGTGATCAGTGAGAAGAAGCAGAGAGCCCGAAACCCGAATTGACCAGTCCAGTAGTAGTAGCATGCTAAAGAACAGAGGATGGTCATACTTGGAATAAACACAGAAAGCAGAAGGAAAAGAATATGTATGACATTGGATGGGAAGCTCTTCGCGGTCATACACATAGCAGCACAGAATCCCGCATTTCTGCCCAAGCCTGTCATGACATTACATATGACAAGTAATGCAAGATGGATAGCTGAAACAGTTGCTCCATTGCTTATGCCATCGTCATACATTTTTTTGATGCCCAGGTAGCCAATGAAGAGGAAGACTGAGGCACCAATGAGCGGGATGCATGGGCCTTTGCAATCGACAATATGACCCCAGACAGGGCCGGAGAGGTACATGCCCACTATAAATGATTAGCCAAGGGTCAGAGTGGATATGTGAGCCATACAATTCCCTGTGAGGCCGATGATGTTAAGACTTGAAGGCAAGAGCTGAGTTGGGGCGAATAGGCTAGCAGGAGTGTTGGTAGGTGTAGGTGGTTTGAGGACGGAGCACGGTGCACCGGAATATATCTGTTCAAATGAAATCTCACTTGTTAGTGTTGTTCCCATCGAAGCAACTCACATAATTAGTTCCAGAGCTCAGCACAACAAGAACAGTCCCAATGAGCATGATGATATGGGGTACATTGAGCATTTTGTTTGATGCTGACGATTTGGCATATGACAAGTCCATTGTGTGCACTGAAACAGATTGTGGGAACTGATCAAGTTGTGGAAGTGGTGACGGAGGGGCGTAAAACAGGTTCATCCATCCATGGGAGATGTACCGCAAAGGCAGCTGTGTAACATTATCGCTTGATGACTCCTAGCACCAGTCATTCAAGTGCTGTGATTGGACAAAGACGAGCAGAAAAGGAAACCTCAGGGAGGTTTACACTAGACCAAAAAGAGAACAAGTAAAACCCATCCCAAAGCCCAATTTTCATTGCTGATAGGCAGGTTGGACAAGTCATGCAAGAAGTGAGTGATGTTTTCCTACTAAGCATGACCAACAGCTTTCCATTGTGCAAGACATCCAAACAGAACTATATAAACAAGTTAATCCTGACTTCATCAAAAATATCCCCCTGAGCTCGAATGGCATGCCCTCACCAAATGTAGCAACTTTGGCAAGTGCTCCTGTTCCACCTCCCTCCCACTATACCACTGTAATTTGTATCTGCAATGGCAGAAATTGTACTGTACCTTGACTTTTTTCTTGCTCTTTCCTTGACATACATTTATGTTTAACAATTGATCCTGTGTCATTCCATTGCCTCTCTCTAGGTCATGAGTGACCTGTACAAACAGGACTCTGCTACATGCTCTCTGAGTCCTAGGCATGCCCATATGCTGAGAACCTTCATGCATACCAAACTTCTCTATGGTGTGTCCCTAAAACCCATCAAATACTGCATAATCTGGAAAGTGACCTATTTTGACAAAGAAAAGCATATCAATGTTATCAGAAACCCCCAGAACATGATAGAAAACACAGGACATTCAAAGCAAGGGCTGCTTTGCACTAATCTTGGAGAAAATCCACTCACCACTGGTGAAAATTGCAGAATCATATGTCTGCTAAGACTGACTTCATAGTAGATCAAACCATGTTCCAAATGCATGCTTCCAAATGTGCCAACACTGTCAATGATGAAGCTGTCATTGGTGATTAGGGTCTGGAACCCTTGCATCCTGCTCCCTGGAATGAGACACCCTGTCAAAAAAGCTTCTTGATAACTCACATCATTCATGATGGACATACAAGTCATGCTATTCATGTTCACAGTGTAGACATGTTAGTCGATTATATCTTGCTTTTCACTCACAGCATGATACTTAGTGCCTTGGCATGGATGTCAACTTACTTTTGGGTCATAATGCATGTCCTGTTCATATACATTAATACCACGATGACATGAATCCAAGACATTAAATGATTTCACAAGATGTACCCCTCAGCAATCAATATGAAATCAGCTAAACCATGTACAAGCACAGTCTGCACACTCTTCTCAATTACACTCAGGAGGACTGTGAAAGCAGATGGTAAGGTATTGTCCCCATTTGGGAACATGTTTATATTGGGGCACTTGGTCCATTGGGTGTTGACAGGTGCATGAATCACCTCCTTAACTTTCCAGAGGTTGAAATAAAGAGGTGACTGTTGCTGCAGGAAGGAACCCCTATAATCCCTGTTAACTCACCATCTGGAAGAGGGACTGGGAGAAAGTGAGCTGTATGGGAAGCCAAGCATGTCCCACAAGATCAGATACTGTTCTTCAATGTCAGTCTTCATTACTTTATAATGCATACATACTTGCCATATCCCAGATATGATAGATGTTAAATGCAGGGTTAATTATCAATGCATTGTTGAAGATATCATCCCAGAGGTCACATCCATCTGCATATTCAGTTAAGTCACCTGGAAGAGGAAGGAGCCTGTTTGGCAGGTATATCACATAGGTGGAAACATAGTTAGTGTAATTGCATGCTGTAGAGTGCAGTACCACTTTATAGTGGTATCCATGCATTTCCGGGCATTCTATTGAGTCCAGATTCAGTCTGGATTGAGTCTGACATTTTGTTCCCACACTCTAGACCTAGTCCTAACCTGGCCAGTCAACTATTGGACTAGTACTGATACTATTGGATAGTCTGGACCTAGTCCAATCTTAGTTTCCTGTACTCTGGACTCTCTTAGATTTGATATATCCTGCCCTTATAGCAGGAGGAGAATCTTCTCCCCACTGAACTACCATGTTCCTTTTGCCATCTACTGTCTGACCATCCATCCTCTCAACTGTCTCATCTGTCCTTCACCTTCTCCATTTGTTTCTATCACTCCTTTCATCGTTCCCAACCATCCAACCATCCAGACCTACTTTTCTGTGATTTGGACTACCTTCAGACTTCAGAACTCACCCTTTGGACTCCCTTGGGTCGAATCTATCATACCTTGGAACCCCCTCAACTATACTCCCCACCAGGAGAGATTGTGTCTTTACAACACAGTGGCTTTCTGATTGAGATACTGGAGATAAATTTGACTGATGAAGTAGGGCATGAGTTTGTATTTGAGAGCACAACTAGAGAAGAGCTGGATATGTGACAATCTCACTTGAATGAAAACAGGCCTTCATATTTGTGCACAAAGTCCATAGCAGGAATCTGTTCTTGCACAACATTTCACAAAACTGATGCTAGATGGTGTTATTTAGCACTTTCAATATGAACACCATGATAACTGATAAATACCCATGGTCACTTATCCAAATTCCTTGCAGGGAAAGATCTATTAGAGTCAGGTTCTTATATATGTAAATATAGTTTGTGATGTCTGTGAGCAGTCACCCTCACATAGGATCATGCCTATTTGACCAACTCACAAGGGACATACATCCCAGCATACTAGTCAAAAAACAACCTATAAGTTGCCTATCCTAGCAACAAAAAGGAAGAAGAGACAGTAGGCTCACATTCTTGCCTGAAAGCCACAGTTTCTTTGCCTTCAATTCATTGAATACCTCCAGGAGCTATTGTATGAATCCAATGAGCTGTTCAGCCAGTTGGTCCTTATTCTCAATATTTGGTTCACCTTGTGAGAAACCTGTACTGACAGGTTGCTTGACCCAGAGAACAGAGGAGAGGTTTGTCTAGCTATATTCATTCACTGTGGGCTTTGCTTGTTCCCAGGATCACGAGAGAGGCTGACCAACCACATTAGGACCTGTGATGAAACTGAGATGAAAGACGCCACATTGACCCCATTCTCCTGGAGAAGGCCCTTAAGCGACGAGCATCTGGGACCCTTGTTCATTCTAATTAATATCTAGTTTAAGCTCTTTGATGGGGATAACTTCTATACCAAAAGATAATGTCATTGAGGCTCCCTCCAGGACCAGGAGGGAACAACCAGAAGAAGAGCTATATGCCAAAATTTCAACAACTTAGCAATGTAGGTATCATCCCAGATATCCAATCAGCCAACAAAAGGGTACTTTCATTGACCCAAAATTCTGACAGGATCACAGACAATATAAATCAAGTATGACCAATGATACTTATGGGTCATCCTGGATATAAGTAACAAAACTAAAACAGCAGAATCCCCCAAATAATGATTGGGGATGGTAGAGGACATATATAGGATCATCCCAAGCTACTTTTCATAGAAATCCGTGGTCCCATTTTTGAGAAATAAATCAAACAAGGTCCATTTTTGGCCATGTCTCAATGACCATAAAGATGACCTTTGGGGGCCTTTCCAATGTTCTCATTCGATTTGGAGCGCTTGAAAACACCCTGGAAGAATACTGAACTGGCCCTGGGTATATGTCCTCCTGAGATATACCCTGAATGAGAGGGGGGGAAAGATGTAACTTTCCAAAGCGATTTTTGCGGGCTTAGCGAATGTTACCATCGTCTTTGCAAGGCCAAATAATGGTAGGGACAGCCTTTTATATGTCCATAGCAAGTCTCCTGGGGGCTAGAAAAATCGATCTTTCTACAGGGGTGGAAGGGAAGATGTTCATACCATGTGAAACAACATTGCAGGGCTATTCTAAACTATTTCAGCTCCTTCCTAGACCTGTATGGAACCAAGGAAAAATAATAGAACACTTCCCAGATGATGTGGTCAGATGTCATAGTTGAGGGGGGAGGAGGAGGGGAAGTGGTCTTGTCATGGATGAATATGATTTTTTCGTGCTTAGCGAATGTTACCATCGTCTTCAGAGGGCACAATAACAGTAGGAGCAGCCTTCTGCATGTTCATAGCAAGTCTCCCTGGGGCTAGAAAAATCGATCTTTTCATTCTTGCACTACTACTACCCCACTACGCTTTTTGGCTACACTTTTTCTACACTTTTCCGACACTTTTGACTACACTTCTGCTACACTTTCCTTATGCTTGTGCTACACTTTTTCCACACTTTTCCGACACTTTTGACTACACTTCTGCTACACTCTCCTTATGCTTTTGCTACACTTTTGCTACACTTTTCCGACACTTTTGACTACACTTCTGCTACACTCTCCTTATGCTTTTGCTACACTTTTTCTACACTTTTCCAACACTCTTGACTACCCTTCTGCTGTACTTTCCTTGTGCTTTTGCTACACTTTTTCTACACTTTCCTGACACTCTTCCAGTCGACTACACTTCTGCTACATTATCCTTATGCTTTTGCTACACTTTTGCTACACTTTTCCAACACTCTTGACTACACTTCTGCTGCACTTTCCTTATGCTTTTGCTACATGTTTTCTACACTTTTCCTGTATCTTTCCTACACCTTTCCTACACTTGTGGGTACACTCTTTTCACACTTTTCTACACTATTGCCCACACTTTTCTGTACACTTTTGCTACACTTTTTCTACACTTTCAGCCACCCTTTTCATACACTTTGGCTGCACTTTGGCTACACTTTGGCTACACTTTGGCTACACTTTTTCCGCACCTTTCTCTACACTTGTGATCACCCTCTTTCCACACCTTTGCCTACACTTGCATACATTTATCCTATGCTTTTAGCTACACTTTTGACTCCATCTTTTCCACTCTTTAGGCTTCACTTTTGACTAGAAAAGTACTTCTCATGTGTGTTAATGCTACTTTTGCCCACACTACTAGCTACACTTTTCTAAGTCAAGATCACTGTCCATATATCAACTATTATCTTCTTCTGAAATATCACCCTCTTCTTCCTCACCAGAGTTTCCTTCAGACTCTGATATCCCTTCACTTTCAGCCAACTCTGATAATGGTGCCATTATCTTATCCTCATCATCTGGAGTCAGATTCCGCAGGTTTGAAAGATCAAATGTCATTTGTGATTTTTGAGGAGCCTTCCTTTTATTTTTGCCTGCCATACTGAGCCGCTTCAGCCGTTCCTGTCTCATTTGATGTTCATTCTCCTTCTTTCTACTTGCCAGACCATCTAATCCACTTGATTGCCAGAGATGCTCTTCAAACACTTTCTTGGGCTTGAGTTGATGAGGCATCCTCTGCTTTTTCCAAGGCATCTTTGATTCCTTGCTGAGACCTTCAATCTTGTAAAACCTTGGATTGGTGTGAAACACAAATGATCCATTTTTGATTTTCCAGATGAATCCTCTGCTCTTCTTCGTCACTCTCTGACTCGCTGGAAGGCACTGCAAATAGGAAAAGATAGCCTCCAAGGTGTCCACCACATAGAAGCACTCTCCTGCTGTTCGTTCGTCTAGAATCTTGTGATACTCAGTTATATATCCCTGTTCACCCCAGAAAATGGACCATTGTGAGTCCTTTCGAGGTGGCGAGATCATATTGGGAGGGGGAAAGTATGTTTCCATCTGGTGAGTAAATGAAAGTGATTCAGGACCCTTGTAACCATGTGCAAGGCCACCCTCTGTTTTCAGACCTGCATTAATGACCTCAAAGCTGGTGTGTAAAACAAGTTGGTCCACACTGGCTATCATCCAACATTGCATGGCATCTGACAAGGACACTGGGGTGGGCTCTGTTCTCTTGAGACTCATGTGATTGACCATCAACCAGATCTGTTGTGTGAACTGGCAGAATAAACGTGCCACAATGACAGCAGGGTTCTGGAGCTGAGAAGGCATTTCCCACTCCTTTAACATTATTCCAGGATTTGAGGAAATGGCCTTCTTCAGCTGACTTCAAGAGGGACTGGGGCCAATAGGGAACTGAACAGTTTGGTCAAACAAGTCTGGAATTCCTTGAAGATTAGAGGTATAGGCCCTGTCTCTTTGTGCTTTCGCATCAAGACCCATCAGAGCGAGCACTCTAAAATCATCCTCCTCCTGTATAGCAGGAAGGCAGGGTAGAAAGTCCATATCTAGATCATGGAGGAAAAACATCTTGGCTTTTTCTATCACATGGCAAAATTCCAAGAGTGCCAAGGATTCTCTGACATGATAGTCATAGATGATTGGAGTGGAGATAGTGCAATGAAGCATGTGATTCAGAATGCCTGTCAATGTACCGAGGTTGGGGGGATTTCGGTTCCGGAGTTGAATCTGTGTTCTTTGAATCTCCTTGACCCTTCTAGCTAGAAAGTCGAACCAGACTGTGGAGGGAAGCCAGAGCACAGGCTTTGATTTCATATATTGTTTTCCCTGATGTAGAGTGGTAAGTGAGTGAATAGAGATGATCTTGAACTCACATTTGAATTTATTTCCTTCAAAAGGACTTGTGCAGCCTGTCCACTGACTCTGTATTCATCTCTCACCCCATATGTCCTAGCTCTCACCTTTTCAAAAACTTTGATGATGCTCGAGCATTCCTTGCTATAGCTAGAAGCCAGAGTATAGGCATCACTGTCTTTGAAGAAGCTGGGTCTATTGTTGGAAGAATGAACTGCCTCATAATAGAGGTTGTATGTGCTTCGAAAGGCGATATGAGTCTGAAAAGCACGATCCTGAGATATCTCAGCCTGGAGAGCACCATAATTCAACAGGGTGCTGTGATGGTGAACAGTTCCCATATTAAATCTAGCTGCTGCATAGGATTCCTCCAGAGCATACAGTCTCCATAGACCAGTGATATGTTCTTCAGATCGTGGTATAAAGGAAACCCCAACATTAACCACGAGTTCTCCATTCTTGCGGTCAAGCATGTAATCCCAGTCCAGACAAGACAGGTTTTGCTTTAGTGCTACTTCAGGAGAGAGATACACCCCATTCTGACCATCCTTGGTGAGAAGCTTGATACCTTTTCCCTTGATCACAAAGAAGAAGGAACCATATATGGAGTTATCTTCTTCATCCTCTATGAGTTCTCGCATAGTCTCCTGGATTTCTAGAAAGACTCTGTTGGAGAGAGGAAAGGTCTTTTCAGTTTTGGAGGAGCCCTGTTGCTTGAACCTTGTTTCCTCCAATGTCTATGACATATATGGAGTCCAGCCCTCCTCACTATGTCTATTGATCACAGGCAGAAAGATATCTTCCCAAAAGGGGTCCAGGACACTTTTGGGCATCATGTTCATTCATTGTCCAGTGAGAGGGCAGCAATGAATCATCTAGGGAAAGAATATGTAGATATTGAGTTCATGTCTAGTGGAAGAGGCAAGTCGACCAAGAGTGGTATGAGGAATGGCATTCATCAGAAATTTCTTCGAGATCCATTCTGTGCAAGAGCCCAGAGCATTCTGATCCTCTTCAGACTGAGGAACAAGAATATCCACATAGATATGGTTATGTCTGTGGATGACTGTCTTGTTATCATAGATGGGTATCAGATATACCCCAACACTGCTTTTGCAGACAAGCTCTCTGGTGATCCATATGATGCTGTCAATATCAACAGAGATCTCGACATCTTCTTCAGATATATCAATGGCATCCTGTTCCAGGTCTAGGCAGACATATCTCTCTTCCTTCTCATATATAGGAAGGCGACCTCAGACGAACATGTTGTGACCAGGAGTACAAGGCCTGTTGATTCCAAAAGAGGGCCCTACATAGTGTAGCATCTCAGCTGCACTCATGACCATGATAGAATCTGGATTTCTTTCCTAATAGAGGAATGAAAGAGTATCATATAGATATAAAGAGATATCTCACTTTGACCTGGCTTGAATCAGGAGGTTTACAAGAAGCATTCTCATTGTCTGATGACTCTTCCTTGATATCCTTTGTAACAAGGTTTCCTCTATTTCCTATACTCATGATATGGTCCATGATGCTAATTGGCTCAGCCAGGTGGAATATCTGAAAGGAATCTCTCATGAGATGATAGCCATGGTCTTTCCACATGATCCAAGCAGGTGCCTGAGTCATTTGTTAGAAGGGATGGGTGAGGACAGAGTAAACCTCTGGTTGGATCAGCATTTCCAATGTAGGGCCCCGCTCATACTCATCATAGTGGTCATCATGAGCAAGGAATCACTGTCCCTTATAGGCATTGAGTGGTACAGGGCGGGAGGTCCTAGAAAAGCATGGAAGAGTACCCAAGCGCCAATCTTTGACATGCTTGCATGAGACCCTGGCATCCATGCATAGCTGGCTTTGAATATGTGTGTCTTCCTCTTCATCGATGGCATAGAGATTTTTATGAGCTGTTTTCCTGGGAGGAGGGTTGACAGGATGAGATGGACAAAAGGAGTGATGAGAACAAGCACCACAAAGTATTTTGTGACTGTTGATCAATTTGTAAAGCATCTTGGATTGCTCTACAACATGTTGTGGATGAGATTGTGAACATATGTGAGAGTGGTCAGACATTTCTGCAGGTGACTCATACTCTTGATCCTGGTCTCTGTAGGTCTCAGAGTGGCTCCCTCTTGTGCTCCTATTGGTGGTGGTAACCTGGATAACAGAGGCCCAACACTGGCGACAGGATTGACTAGCCCAAGTCAAGGAAGATAAAAGGCAATCATCACGTGCAGAATTTCCACCTGATCGCATCTCCTTGATGGTCTCATCATCTAGTTCCATGTAATCCCAGTAAGGAGGCCAATCAATAATGAAGCACATGTAATCATGAAAGCTGGTGATACATTGTTGCTTGATTGCTCCCAACATCTTAATGTGCAAGATATGACCACAGAGAAGGGGGGGAGGAGAGGAAAGGGATGTATGCTGAAAGCAGTTTGAGGTTTGTTCAAGACCAGCTTCCATACACATCTGAATGACAGCACAAGAGGTGGGTCCACAGTCATATCCATTTTGGAACCAGTCTCTGGTGATGACCATGATCTCCTCTGGGTCACTTGCATTCCAGTGATGGAGAGCTGCGATGGCATTCCAGTATTCTGGTCCTCTCCAAGCTCTCCAGTCAGGGTCATATTGAGGGTTTCTGTCACTTAATTTCCTTCCAAAGACATAAGCAGTATGAGCAGCATAGTTAAAGATGACTGCAAAAAAGTGAGAGGCAGCCAAGTCATGGATGAGAAAGGCAACTGGAATGACAGGGCAGGGTATGTCGGCAAGGACATAGTGAGTGTGCCGATATTCATTTACCACCTGAGGAGAAAGTTGGAGGTCATGGCTATCTCTGAAGACCATAATAAAGCGACAAAGGGCAGTTTCAAGAGAGTTGTGCCAGATGGAAGTCAAATAAAAGTCTGCGATAGTGCTTTCAATCCAGGACTGATTTTCTAGAGAAGGGAGATCGATGTAGGCAGAGTGCCACAGTATGGCAGATGAAAGAAACATGGCTAAGGTTGTGTGAGCAGTAGAAAACAAAATGGAAACTGATTCTGATTTACCTGTCATGTTTTCTCTCTGCATACGGTGTAGGAGCCCATGGCCTCCTATGGTTGTAGAGCCCCTTTTCTAGCTCCTCCAGCGTCCATCAAGTGTCCTATTCGTGTCCCTAGTCCATTGGTACCATCCAGAGGTCAGTCTGTTCGTCTTTTGTTGTATCCGTTGCCTGGACTCTACCATCCGGTACCGGACTCCTACGTATCCGTTCAATCCGGTCCGGGTCCATCTGCCGGATCGTTTCTTTTTACTTGCATTACGTTGGTTCTTTCTTATTTCCGTTATACTTCATGTTTCGAACTATGATACGTTACTTTCTTGACATCCCTGCTATTTGAAATCGAGCATCCCTTCATAGGGCCTCAAGCGTTACCCTAGTTACGGAAGTCCCGGGAATGCCCGGACTATAAAAAAATATGTACCGAGATCTTGAATCTCATCAACTTGCTCCCTGTTGGTCACGCTCACTGTCCGAACCTCGCTTGTCATTGTCGTCCCCGCTGTCCTCGCCACTGTCCTCACCATCGTTTGTCTTGTCCGGGTCCTCGTCCTTGACCCCTCGTTTGAATCCGGCCCTCGTCCTTGGCCATCCGTCTGCGCTCGACCCTCGTCCTTGGTCGGGCTTTTCTATTTTTAGCATCGTCGTCGTCATTGTCATCATCCGGGTCCTCATCCTTGACCTGCGTTTTCTATCCGACCCTTGTCCTTGGCCTTATCCGCTGGTATCTGGTCCCAGTTTCGACCGGATTGTCTGTTTTCATCGCCTATCATCGTCCGGATTCGTATCCTACCACTCTCGTGTGCCGGGGTAAGTTGTAGTTCATCCGTCCTCGCACTAACCCTACACAGAACCCCTTGGGATGAGGAAACTCGCCCCTACACACCACACCCCCACACTAAATTACTGTTTTACAACGGTCTGGCAAAGGAGGGGCTTCTGGACTTGGAATTCATTGTGAATAATCTAGCCATGGCACAGTGAATCGGCCAACATCTTTCTCAGACTCAGGCTCTGATTCTTCTTCTTGAACTGCTCTCTTTTCTTCTGATACAAAAACATCAGAAAAAGAGTGATAGCCAGAACAAAAAGGCTTACTGTTTTCAGAATCTTTTCGGTGTCCCTTGTCTTTCTGATGACACCTCTGTTTGGGGGGCCTTCCTCTTGATCTCTTTGAAGGACAAGCAGTAGTGGTGATGGCAGTTTCTTTCACATGAGAGCCCTCTGCAAGAGTGGGAGAAAGATCAGCTAGATTCAATATATGAAAGAAGGTGAATAAAGTGGCCTAGATTATTTGCCACTTTTGTTGATTGTTTTTTCTTGCATGGGCAGCCTCTAGGTCTTGTATGTGGAGGAGAGGCTATGAGTAGATCTGTATGAACAATTATTTTTCGAGTGGACAGTAGTAAATCATAAACATGCTCACCATCATTTTCTATAATAGATACCTTTCACTTTAATGGCCTGTCAGCAGGCTTGGGTTGGCCTGTAGACATGATGTTATTATACCTTAACAAGGGATCAAAAATATTTACCTTGGAACTCATCTCCATTCTTTTCATGACTGCCAGCAACCACTGGTGAAGGATTTCGGTTGTCTCCCTCACTGAGTGAATCTGCTATAGAAAAAGAGGATGATGGAGGCTCCTGTATATCGGAAGTTGTTGTTTCCTGACTCAAGTACTTGATCCAGTCATTGAATGTCTCTGGTTCCCTAGAGCTTGGTTTCTGATCACTGAGATAACAAATCCAATCATTAAAAGACTCCAAGCTGGGAGGAGGTACAGAAGAGGAGCAATTTGGAAAAGAAGAAGTGGGTGAATCTGGCGTGGATGACTGAGTGTTTATTCTGGAATTGATAGGGGGCAATGAACTAAGAATCTCATCTATGGAGAACATGTGTTCAGGAGCCATTGAAAGTGATGGCACTGCTGTGGAACATGTATATATAAGAGTCAGTCCATTATGTATTCTATTAACATAACATAGCTAGTTCAGGGTCTACCTCGAGGCTATAAGAATATAAAATGTTTATATCATTGACCACCCACCCACACACATCACCTTTTATCCAACTCATGGGTGTCTCACTGACGACAGAGGAGTTCTTCAAACTTTCTATGAGTAAAACATACATAGGTGAGGATGCTAAACTAAGTCATATCAGATAACTGACTGATCTGAATTACAGTCATCAATGAGCAAAGTAAAGGTAGCCATATATATATCTGTCTACCCATTTGTGTCTTCATTCACCTATTTTTCTAATCAGATTCACACATATTCTATCGTGATGATATGTAAGTAAGAATGAATTTCCCATATTCTATCTATGACACTGGACTTGACAGGGTGGCTGTGAAGGCCTTCAATGAAGAAATATGGCAAGCTAAAATAAAGGACATCGGGTAGAGATGATAGGTACAGATGTGAGTGATATTTCATTTCACTTTAGTATGATCTGATCAAGGAGCACACAAGGAAGGGACTCTGACACCCAAGGTGGTTTGGATAATGGTACAGTGGTTTCATTGCAAGCAAGATCTCAGGAAAGAGAGGCAAGTCTTCAACCATTAGGTTCTGTTGATAGCCATGATGTTTGTTTCTCAGATTCTACCAGGACATAGCACACAATGAACTTGTTCTATCTGAAGAACTTGATATCATGGATGGTGCATGCATTGAATGTGAGCATCTGTCCACTATGCTCGGGGGACAGAACACTGATGCCATATGAAGCTGATTATATGGTCTATTTTTTTGATGAGAAGGCACCTTTTTCTGCTCATATCCAGCCAGGGGACCTATACTGGTGATGGGTAATGAAACCTATGGAAAAGGAAGACGGAAAAGGAAAGGGGAAGAAAAAGCAGAAATCTGGCTCCTATCAAATCATTGTAAGCACACAGATCACAGACATCAAGCTCATCAACACTCTTGCTTTTCTTCAGGATGAAGTCAAGCCATGCTACCACTTATGCAATAGACCATATAACCCAGACCAGATGGTGCAGCATTATTGCCGACATTGTAAGGCATGGTATGATATCAGCTGCTTGCTGTTACGCTTGATCCCGAAAGGTCAAGCGAAGACTCAGCTGAAGGTCTGAGACAACGGCGAGGAAGCCGTGGACGAAGACTTTCCTTGCTACTAGCAAGGCCAAGGGGGTCACCAGACGGAAGTTGGCCTGGACTGGGATCGAAGTGGAGAACTGAGCGCTCACTCAGGTGTAGAGCGAAGACACGAGATAATCAAGGGAGAATAGTATATTGCCGAGTAGGTCTAAGCTAGAGACTGGAGTACCTACAAGGCGGGTTTATATACGACTATGGTTGAACATAGCGACAAACAGTAAACGATGTGGACAAACGAAGAGTGGTAAGCATATGTGTAAGCCGACCAATGGCACAAGGAACTCGCTGGGTAATACAGGAACTACGAGCCCGATACGAGAGAATCGGACGAGGAGGACAAACGTTCGGTGACTGATCGTGAAACATGGCACAGATAAGAGGAAAAACGTAACATTACCCCCCATTTAAGGCGAGGAGACACCGTCGACCACTAAAACTCACGATAGCTATACCCTGGGGATCCCGTAATGTTGGGGTAGGCGTCATCGTCTAAAGAGTCGTCAATGGGAGACTCCGCACGAGGGGGAGGGACAGGGATGGGACTCCCAGAGCGCCGACGAGGGCATGGACGAAAAGGCTTTTGGCGGCGAAGTTGACACGGGCGGGTCGGGGGGGACAGAGGGGACGGAGGGGCGGTGGAGCGACGGGACCGTCCAGAGGAGGACGAGGACGTGCCGGATTGGCGGTGAGGGGTACGAGGGGCGGTGAAATCGACATGGAGAGGGGTGCGAGGGGGAACGCCAGCTCGGCGGTGTACTGTGGCGCATTGGTATTGGGCGTGTCCTGGAGCCCAGGTGTGACATATGGGGCATTCGTACAAGTCGCAATTGATGCGGATATGCCCCAGCCTGTGGCAGTGGAAGCAAGCGTCCTTGTAGAAGGGGTGGTTTTCTGGCAGGGGCCAGTGGTGGCGTCCCCAGTAAGAGCGTTCTTCCTGCTCCAAGATGGCGACTTCCTCTTCGTCCAGAGGAGAGCTAGAAGCCGAAGGGGTGTCGATTCCGAAGTACTCGAGACATGGGGGTGGTTGGTAGCGAGGCCGTTCAGATTCGGCCTTTTCTGCCAAAAATCGATCTAGGTCGGTTAAATACTCTCCAAGGCCCATTTGGTGTCCAATGGACCCGAGGTGACCTCTGAGGACAGCGCGGATGTACCGAAGTCGTTGCTTGGCAACGATCAGGTCGGATCGGATGTTGAGGGAGTCAATCAGGAGGTCGATCTGACATACTTCCCGGAAGGCGTCGGTGAGGGATGCGAGAGGAGAGCCGGGGGTGAAGTCATCGTCGAGGGGAATGGCAAGGCGGGGGTCACCGAGGTGGGTCATAAGGAGGGTTCTGTATCGTTCGTCGGGAAGAGTATCCCAGAGGGGTTGGGCGTAAATGGGAATGGTGGGGAGCCGGATCCCGTCGTCCGTGGAGTAGTGGAGAATCCTCCATTCGCTAACCGTTGGATGGGGGGTTCCCGGACGTCGGGGTTGTTCTGCTTCAGGAGTGGTAACGATTTCCTCCGGCGTGAGGAACATTTCGGGCGGTACGGTTGGGGATGCCAATGTTTCTGACGTGGCGGTGGGGGAGTGGGGACAGGATACGAGGACGGGAAGTGGAGAATCGGTCAGCGAGGAAGATGAGGAGATGGTGGGCGAGAGTCGAATGGAACCTGGATGAGTATCTGTTCCAGCATTGCCAGGAGGAGTAGATATCCCCTGCTGGGGTCCTCGGTTCGCCGAATCATACTGGCTAGCCGGCATTCTATTTGGAGGAGGAAGTGAAGTTGTCCCGAGTTCAGGTCCGCAGGGTAAGGGGGAAGGAGCGTTGAGGGAAGAGGCGGACGTGGCATTTCGGTGGAGTGTCATGAGATTTACGGAGTGGGAGTGAGATGGAAAAACCTTTGGGTGGAGTCATTTATATGCTTTCAAGACAATAGGAGCATGGTTCATTTCAGACTCCGAGACCCACGAGTCTTCTTCGGCGGAATATCCTTTCCATCGGACCAGATAATACCGACGGGATGGGGTTCCTCGGTGGCGTATCACCTTCTCGACTTCGTATTCTTCTTCTCCGTCAACAAGGTCCGGCGGTGGAGTTGGGAAGTTCCGGCCGTGTACGTCATTTTCGCGATAGGGCGATAAGAGGGACGCATGAAACACGGGGTGTATCTTCCATGTGGAGGGAAGGCGGAGGCGATAAGAGATTGGCGATAGGACCTTGGTGATAACGAAGGGCCCTTCCCTTTTTGGGGCAAATTTAGGGGAGGTGAGGGAATGTTTCAGGTTCTTGGCTTCCAACCAGACTTTATCTCCTCGTTTCCAGGGAGTGAAGCCCCGTGCGTTCCTGGATTTCATTACTTGGCGGGCTAGTTCATGTGCTGCTAGGGCTTCGTTTCTCATGTGAGATAAGAGTCGTAATCGCGATTCGACTGCGGGCAGAGGGGTTTCCGCAATGATTGTGGGCAGGGGTTTGGGTTCGTATCCCATCATGAGATAAAATGGAGATTGGCCGGTGACGGAGTGTGGGCGGTGGTTGTGCGCGAATTCGGCCATAGGGATGTGTTCTGCCCAATTGGTGGGGTTGTCGTGACAGAAGATTCGGAGGTAAGTTTCAACCTTCTGGTTTACTCGTTCGGTTTCTCCGTCGGTCTGGGGGTGGTAGGCAGTGGAGAGGGCAAGGGAGTATCCGAGAAGGGAGGCAAGGGATTTGGCGAATGCGGAGGCGAATTGGGGTCCTCGGTCGGAGATGATTTTATCGTAAAGGCCAAATCGGGAATAGACTCGGTGGAAAAATAGGTGTGCGATGCCTTCGGCGGTGACAGTTTTAACTGTTGGGCACAGAATTACCCCCTTAGTAAGCCCATGGTCGACCACGACCAAGAGACTGTCAAAACCGTCAGACAGGGGAAGGTCTGTGATGAGATCACAGGAGACCTGCTGAAAGGGCCGGGTACAGGAGGAAGGGATAGGCGACAGAGGGGGGATCGTAGGGTGGGTGTTGGCTTTGTGCTGCTGGCATGCGGCACACCCCTGGACATAATGACGGACGAAGGATGCGAGGCCGGGCCACCAGTAATCGCGAGAGACCAGTTGTCGCGTTTTAAGATAGCCGGGATGGCCCGTGGAGGGGTGGTCATGGCAACGGTTTACGACGTCACGGCGGAGGGATTCGGGGACGTAGGCATGGCCCTGATAGGTCAGGATTCCGGCCTCGAACTGCCAATCAGACAGGCGAGAGCGAAAACGCGCTGGGACGGTCCCTTCCAAGGCATGAAGGGCATTGAGTACGATGGGATCAGTTGTGGAGGAGGCAGAGAGTTTAGCGGAGAGGTCAGTGTCGATTAGGTTAACGAACAGGTCGTGGGGGAGGAGGGTGACATCATGGTTATCATTGTCATCTCCAGTGACGTGGTCGGGGCGACGAGAGAGGGCATCGGGCGCAGAGAGTGAAGAGCCGGGAACGTGGGTAAATGTGAGGTCAAAGTCGGCGAGGTCTAGGAGCCAACGGGCTTGTCGGCAGTTTAGCTTGTGAGGTTCACGGAAGTAGGTCAAGTTCTTATGGTCAGTGAGGACCTCGACGGGGAAAGCTGAGCCATGGAGGTGGTGTCGCCAGGTTTTGAGAGCACGGATGACTGCAAGGAGTTCCCGATCGTAGATGTCATAGTTTCGCTTCGCCGGAGAGAGGGATTGGGAGAGGTAGGCGCAGGGTTTCATGTCACCGTTGCCGTCGGGCTGGAGGAGGACACCACCGGTGGCCCATTTAGAAGCATCGGTCGAGATGGCAAAGGGTTTGACGGGGTCGGGGAGTTGGAGGACTGGTTGAGCAAGAAAAGCGGCCTTGAGGTTTTGGAAGGCAGAGCTGCATGAGACAGACCAAGCCCATGGATGGTCCTTTTTAGTGAGGTCGAGGAGGGGGCGTGCGATAGTGGAGTAGTCAGGGATGAAGCGACGGTAGAAGTTGGCGAAACCAAGGAAAGATCGAACGTCTTTTACCTTGGTTGGGACAGGCCAGTCAGCGATACCAGCCAACTTGACGGGGTCCATAGCGAGTTCGCCGGGTTTGACCACCATCCCGAGGTATTCTACTTGGTTAGCAGAGAATTCGCATTTTTCCAACTTTAAGTGGAGGTCCAGCTCGGTCATTCGTTGAAGGACCCGACAGGTCCGTTCAAGATGGGTTTGTTCGTCGGGGGAGAAGATAAGGAGGTCGTCCATGTAGATGACGAGCCATCCTTCGGCGATGAGGTCCCGGAAAGAATCGTTCATGAACCGTTGGAAGGTGGCAGGGGAGTTTGTGAGGCCAAAGAACATAACTGTTGGTTTGAAGAGGCCCTTATGGGTGACAAAGGCGGCTTTCCAACAGTCGGAGTCCTTGATCCGGATGTTGTTATACCCCCAACGAACGTCGAACTTAGTGAACACCTTTGCTCCTTGGAGGCGGTCAACAAGGTCGGAGATTAGCGGGAGCGGATAGGTGTCTCGGACAGTGTGTTGGTTCAGGTAGCGGTAGTCTTGACAGGGACGGAGTTTTCTGTCTTTCTTTTTAACAAAAAAGAAAGGGGACGATTGTGGCGATTTCGAGGGGCGGATTTTTCCAGAACGAAGGTTTTCGTCGAGGAAGTCCTCAGTGGCACGTTTCTCTTCTTCGGAGAGGTTGTACTGCCGTGCGGACCGAGGTATAAATGTCTCGTCGAGGTTGATTGCGTGGTCATAGGGGTGAGAGGGAGGTACGTGGTCGGCCGACTCCTTGGTGAAGACGGAGGCGAAGTCGGCGAACTCTCGTGGCAACGTAGTTTTCTTTTATTCAGATTTGGCTTGGATAGCCAGTTCGGTGGAGGTGGTAAGGCGGTTGACCATTTGGGCATCCTCCCAGGTCTTCCATTCTTTGTATGTAGGGAAACGTCCGCCATTGTCATAGCCTAGATAGGCGTATAGATCTTCGTCGTATTTCTCGTCAGTGGAAATGTGACGGATCAGGTGACAATCTGGTACAGGCGTTTTTCGTGCTGCGTGTTCCATCATCCATTGATCAAGGGAAGGGTTGGTCGTTCCTTGGGAGGCTCCCCGTTTGGTGGAGAAGTCGGGGAGAGATTCGGAGACTGGGAGGGTCAGGGTGAAGGTTTTCCAGTCAACGATGGGGTTTGCTCGTTTGAGCCAGGGCATTCCGAGAAGAGCAGTGGTCTTCCCTAGATGCATCAAGTTGAATTCTTCAGAGTAGCGGAGTCCTCCGAGACGAAAGTCGAGAATTACTGAGAACTCAATAGCTCCTCGTTTATTAGGGGATCCATCCGCGTTTCTGACTGCTATCGGTTCACTGAGTCGGGTTTTTGGAATTTTGTTTTTTAGGACGAAATCCCAATCAATGCAGGAACAGCTAGCTCCGGAGTCGAGGGTAGCATAGGTTTTGACGTCTTTTGCGCGGACCGAGAGCGAGATAGGAAGGACGATTGCGGTTGTCTTTTTATTCGCTAACAGTACATGTGATTCTAGGGAAGGGGAAGAGTGCATCAGAGGCTCTTCCCCATTTAAAAATTCGAGTCCCATTTTTCGAACGTTACTCTTTTCACGTCTTCCCCTCCTTCTTCTTCGTCTTCTACCGCTTCAAGTTTCGGGAGAGACTGGGTAGTGACCTTTTTGATGTTGTGATTCCTTGGGGATTTCTTTGGCGAGGAGGGGAATGCAGGACATTTGTTGGACATGTGTCCAGGTTCGCGGCAACGGAAACAAAGTTTTTGGTCGAAACATCGTTTCCTTTCAGCTGGGGTTAGTTTCCCAACTTTGACTATGTCGACATCCATGGCGTCAGGGTCTTTGGTCGAGGCAGCAGGTTGGGTTTTGGCTGGTGCGTAGTAATGGAGTTTATTACGCCCTGCAGAGTTAAAGGTTTCGGCCCTTTCCCAGTGAACGACGAAATGGACTGCCTTTTTATACCAATCATCGACGGTTTCGGGGACAGTGTCCATCTGGAAAATTCGGTTTCGAACCCATTCAGGGATTCCTGCCGCAAAGAAGGTGATGAGGACTCGTTCATCGGTGATACCGCTGTTGGCAACGTGGTTTTTGAACTCAGAGATGTATGAATTCAGGTCGTCGGTTTTCTTTACTTTGGTGGCCTGTAGCCAGTACAGGGCTTGGGCCCTAGTGTCCTGATGTTCAAAAGCGAGACAGAACTTTCCTTCGAACAAGGCCCACGTTCCGAGGCTTCCAGCAGTGAGGGCTTCATGACGAAAGGTGTTGGCCCAGATCAGGGCTGATCCTTCTGTCATAAACGAGAGGGCAAACCCGACTTTGTGTGTATCGGTTTTGTAAATGTCCTGGTTTACCATTAGGTAGATTTGGATAGCCTCGAGCCAGGGGATGGCTTTCGCATACGTTCCGTTATAGGCGGGGGGTTTGCCGATACGAAGTTCGACTGGTTTGGACGACATCGGGGATGGTTGGGATGTAACAGGGGTGCTTCGTGGAAATAGGAGTCTAGTTTCAGCTCGGTAACGTTGGAGAGCTTCTTCCTCCGGGTCAGGGAAGATGGGGCGTCGATTGACAGGAGTGGGTGAAGGGGGAGTGGGTTCCCTTGGGATACTTAGTCCGGCAGAGAGCTGGTGGGCGAGGTCTTGGTCCTCTTGTCATTCCTCAGCAGAGGGGACGTATAGGTCAGGATCTGGGGAGGGGGAGTGGGGTCGTTGGGGCTCCGGTTCGGACTCGTCGGTATCCTGATTTTCTGGGTTTTCCCGGGCAGGTCCTAGGATGGTATCTAGGAGAGAACGCTGTTGGGGTGCAGGTGGGTTTCGAGGCGACTGAGGTTGTCGCGACGACGAGGAGGGTCGTTGGGGTCAGTGGGAAATGTTGGCGGTTTAGGCGGTGCTAACCGCGATTTAGGGGAGCTTAGACCTTTTGTTACACTTGATCCCGAAAGGTCAAGCGAAGACTCAGCTGAAGGTCTGAGACAACGGCGAGGAAGCCGTGGACGAAGACTTTCCTTGCTACTAGCAAGGCCAAGGGGGTCACCAGACGGAAGTTGGCCTGGACTGGGATCGAAGTGGAGAACTGAGCGCTCACTCAGGTGTAGAGCGAAGACACGAGATAATCAAGGGAGAATAGTATATTGCCGAGTAGGTCTAAGCTAGAGACTGGAGTACCTACAAGGCGGGTTTATATACGACTATGGTTGAACATAGCGACAAACAGTAAACGACGTGGACAAACGAAGAGTGGTAAGCATATGTGTAAGCCGACCAATGGCACAAGGAACTCACTGGGTAATACAGGAACTACGAGCCCGATACGAGAGAATCGGACGAGGAGGACAAACGTTCGGTGACTGATCGTGAAACGTGGCACAGATAAGAGGAAAAACGTAACACTTGCAGCCTTTACAGGGAGAAGAACCTGATGACATTCCATCCTGAGTGAAAGAGATGACCAGGGTATCTCAATCATCGGTTCACAGGGAAAGCTTTGAAAGACTTCTCCGTATGCCAATTCAATGTGGAAAGAACAATGGCATTGTTGGAAATGGGCAGCTACCTGAAAAGGCCTGGACAATCTTCATGGAACTGAAGCATACCAAATGTGACCTTGCTCTTGCTGATTGGCAGAACCTGAATATCACTGGAACTATCATAGAGGAATGGGCAGTCGCTGGGCAGCTTTCAGAGGAAAGATTTATCTATTATGACTGTCCGACATGTCATACACAAGGCAGAACAGGCTTTCTGTAGATATATAATCTATTCTTACTTCATAAAAGCTTTTTCAGTGTCAGAAACCTATTCTGGGTCATATTATTGATATCTACGCCCTTCTGTTAGAGATGGTGAATATATGTGGCCACCTTTTTCATCACCATCCTGAAAGATGTCTTATATAGGGTAGGCATTCAGACATCTGGAGAAATAACTAGTGCTCACATTCTGTAGATGCTTTTTGATAACATCGATGTTCCCATGCTCTTCTTCCAGCTGATTAAATACTTTCATACCAGCTACCACCTATAAAAAAATAAATCAATAAATCTGAATCCTCGAGATATTATGCACTTGCTTCAAAGTGTAATACATTGGGATCACTCTGGCATACTAGAGCAAGATCCTTGAGCCACTTGATTATTTTCGTCACCTGTCTCTGAGAGTTGTCTTCCTTTTCTGATTCTATAGACTTGGAAGCACTCTAAATGCTCGAATAAGGGATGTCCAGTGTGTCTCACCTGCTTGATGTGGCAGTATTCCTCTTTGGTTTGATGGTCAGTGTCACAGATTTGAAATCATAGGGAGAAGAAGGATCAACACTAGGTATTGCTTCCAAATGCAGCTCAGATCCTTTACAGTCATCCACAGTTGTTCTTCTTTTTTTCCCCTTTCCTGTTCATCCTTTCTGTTTTTGTGGAGTTTCATGGATGATGTCCAGATTTGACATTTTCTCTATATCACTTATGAGTGGTGGTGCAGACAATATTATATATGTTCACATACATTTTGTCAGGGTCCACTCCGCTGCTAACTCTGACAGGAGAATGCAAAGGGGGTACTTGGCGGAGGTCGGAGTTGTGAGGCCTTTGGCTTCAGCAACTCAGGTGGAGCACTGCGCCCTGGCGATCCCAGGGCCTTGTATTTCAGAGGTCGGGCAGAGGGGGGTCAAAGGGACGGAGACGGAATCCGTCAGACAGGAGGGAGGACAGAGAAGAGGAGATAGACAGAGAAGAAGAGAAGACTGAAAGACTTAATATTTGAACTCAGGAGTAAGTTCTCAGTGGATCGGACTTATATACAGGAGATCGGAGGTGGTACAGTATGTACGAGCACATGGTACAGGAACAGTACCATGTGGAGAAGTAACTAAGTGAAGTATGGAGGGCTAAGCAAGAATGTGGCGTACACGGAGAATGTAGAGACAGAGAAATGGAGAGACGGAGAATGGAGCTGGGTACCGGTCTAGGAACAACCGGCACCACAGTTGGAGCGGAGTCAGAGCTATAGTACATGAGGGTCAGAATGAAAGGGAAAGGTAACTAAGTACAGAGCGGAGCATAGCGGAATAGGTGCGGAGTAAAGCGGAGATGTCACAGTTGTGACACATTTTAATGAACCTGTCTTACTTCGTAGAGTTATGGAGTGCCTTGGAAGAGCAGAGCATGCATCTTTTGCTGGAGACATGTCTTCATGACACCTATGTCATGGACCCTTGTCCATCATCAGTAGTGATATCGATAGAACTACAACTTACGAGTGGTGCATGTCCTCATTCTGAGCTACATTATCCTGTATGGCCATTGCTGATTTGAAATATGAAAGCACATTTACTACTTGAGATATGAGCATGGTAATCAGAATTCCTCATCCTTACCAGAGAAATCGTTCTCCAGTATCTCATCTACCATCATCAGAGAATCCTCACTAAAATGTTGAATGTTTAGTGATGGCTTATGACCAGAGTCAGAGGTAAACTCTTGGATGGAACTCATGGAAGTGGATCTGGGGGAGGCAGGTATGGATATGGTGATGATATGAGGAGTGGATCTGACAGGTGTTACACTGGACAATGGCATCACACGATAATCCTTGAAGGTAAACACCCTATCAGTCTCTGATGAGGAGTCTGTGCAGTATTAAGGACATGTCGTGAATGTGATATAAGATGCTCACCATCCCCTGTAATAGGATTCGATGGATCATCCGAATCATCCAGGGGAGATGGAAGGGAATCATCTGATTTGGTGTGCTGGGCCTTGGATGGCATACTTGGGTATAAGTCCTTGAAGTAACTGCTGAGAAACCCCATGCTGTCGCTACTGCTACTTTCACTGAACCATGGTGATGATATCATCTCATCCTGTGTCATGTCTCCCAGAGCGTCATCTTCATGAAATGTTGGAACATGCTATTTAGCCATGCATGTGAGTGTCTTCTCTATTCATATGAAAGGGGCTCACCTCTCTGTTGACATCTGAACCTGATCCAGCTGGCATAAGAGGATCTGAAAGTTCCGAGGTAGAAGCCATATATGGGCCATCCAAGGGATCTAGGCATTTGACCCTCAATGCAGTTAACCCTATGTGGGCACATGACATGGGTGGGTGAGTTCTATGACTAGACATAGGAGACATGCACGTGGTGGGAGAAACCCGCTATCATCCCTTTTATCTGCAAGATTCACATCCTTCCTTCTTCCTTTTCCTTTGTGGTCTTTCATTTTCATGTCTATAAAAAGAAGTTCCCATTGATCATTCATGGCATGAGAACAGGCAATGAGCTAACACTGAATAGTTTCATCGTTGCATCCAAAATAAGCAGCGACCATAGCGATGAGATCTTGGCATTTGTCTTCCTCCTCTACCCTTTGCAAGTAGAAGTCATATGTGGAGCCTGACCAGATTCCATTTCGGTTATCCTGTATGGCATAAAATCTGTTCCAGTCTGTTGAGATATGTGAGTGAGAACTTGTGTAGAAGAAGGACTTTATATATACCAAGCTTGCTGACATCCTGCTACTCCAAGATGATGTCTGGATGAGCCATGTGCCAAGCATCCCCAATGTCATACTCATGTCTCTTCACGAAAAACTTGGTAATGAGGTAGAGGTTGAAGACAGAGGAACGATACTCATAGTCATAATCTGACTTTGATGCCTTTGAATTATAGACAGATGTGAGCAGGCCCTTGAGGATAGAATCCATGTATATGATATATTGCTCCAGTATACCCATCATTCTGACTGGAATACAGATGTCTGCATGGATGCCCTGGCAGTGCTTCCAAAGCTCCATGAATATGCTGCTGCACCAATGAAAACATCTTAAATGCTCATAGTAGAAGGAAGGAAGTTTGACGACACAGGTGAGAGACTTCTGGCCATATGATGGTGTGGTGGTCGTGACTGTAAATGACCATCCATGGGATGATTGTGAGTGATGGTATGTGTTAGAGATGTGCTGGAGCTCATCAGCACTATAGGTGGTAGGAAAGAAGCAATCAGTCATCTCAACAAAAATGGGACAGAGAGGAGTAATGGGGCGAGATGAGCAGAATGGTAGTCAGTCAGTGGGAAAGGAGAGACAACATATTGTGCCATTTGTGAATTTCAAATAAGCCATTGCCCTTATTTGTAACTGATTGATTGATCAGTATATGATAATGTGATATATTGTTTTCTCCCACCTAAATCAGCTTGAGATAATAATACTAGCAATTGAAATGTGTATAGGAACTATCATAAAAAACCAGTGCTAAATACAACAAGGTCTCAGCCCAGCTGAACAATTTTTTATACTACAGTGAGGTGATCTTCTTGACATGTATCCTTGAAGTAACTGCTAATGGATGTGATACTGCTTTCACTTGATGATGGTGATGGAATCATGTCATCATTCGGAATATGCCACAGGATGCCATATTCGTTCATGAGTAGACTGCTCTATGTGACCTCGCTATTCACATATGTATGCATTTAAAATAGAAGGAGCTCACCTCTTTTTCTACATGGGAAGCTGACCCTTCCAACGTCAGGGACTCCTTGGATGGATTTGAGCCTGAATAGATGGTGAACCCATGTGATGACACCAAATAGAACACACACACGGGTTAGAAGCGATGGATCTCTATCCATTCGCTTTTGGGCTGGAGAGTATATATACCTCACTGGAAAAGCAAGTCAGATAAGTGACAGGATAAAGAATGGACTCACATTTGATGTTCATATCATTATTTACAAGGTATGCTGCAGCCATATATGAAAATTCATTCCATTTATCCTCCAAATGCAGTAGACTGAAGTGATAGGCAGAGCCTGACCAAATATTGTTTCTTCCATCCTGATCGGAATAAAAAATTTTCCAGTCTGTTTGGGTAAGAATTATAGGCAAGGATGATTGAATAGATGAGATGATATATACTGAGGGTGCTGACATCCTGCCGTTCCAAAATGATATCTGGATTAGTGATGTGCCATGCATCACAGAGATCATATTCATGCCTCCCGATGAAGTTTTCAGTTATAAGGTAGAGATCGAAGATGGAGGAATGAAAATGGTGGATGTAATCTAGATTCTGTTCTTTCAAGAGATGTGCAGCAGAGAGCAGGCCCTCTATGATTCCATCCATGTATTTCATATACTGTTACATGATAGTGAATATATGGATTGGAATGTGAATATCGCCCATGTTGGAGTGTCTGCATAATTCAGAAAATATGTTTTTGTGCCAGAGAAAACATATCAAATGGTCATAGTAGAAGGTAGGGAGGCTGACTTTGCAGATGGGTGGCATGATGCTGCAATATATGTAGACAGTCCTGACTCTGAAAGACTGTCCGTCAGGAGGGAACAGGCAATGGAAGGTACTCAAGATGGACTGAATCTCATCGGTGTTGCATGTGGTAGGAAAGAAGCAGTCAGTCATTTTTTGAAAGAGGAATAGGAGATAGAGTGATGGTTAATGAGAAAGGAGAGTAACTATGTAATATGATGAATGCTGGACATGTTACATCATCGAAACTATTGTGCTACCACTACTGCCATTAGCTCCATTTGGTAGGCTAGGCAAAATTGTGGCTCACCCTGCTCGATTGACTGAGCCACAAGCAACATATAAACAGACCTCCATTCAAGGTCTAAGAGTATCTATGAAGCAAATTGACTAGCTGAAGTTCTATTCAGTCACTGAAAAAACAATAGAATGTTTACAGCGCTGAATCCATAAGATGGATGTGTTCCAGGACAATCTGTGCTATCCATTTTACATATCCATGGCGCCGTAAGTGACATAATACAATCACGTGATACAGTGTACTTAATAGCCGGAGCAATAATTAGGCACCTCCCAATTCACTTCTCTCACTACTTTTCACCATGACTGACATTTTCTTTCCTTCATACATACCCCTCACAAAGGAAATCGCGCTGATCAATCAAATCCGATACAAGGTTATTGATACGACGCCTGGCTGGTTTTCAGTAACAGGAACCAATTTAGAGGATATGGAATCTGCTGCACCATCTGTGAAAGTTTCAAATTTTTACCGGCCCCATGTCGAGCGCTTCCTCTGGCGTTACCATGTTTTCATCGGAATTTGGACACATGCTGATCAGCTCTGGCTTGCTGTAGGGTTGCGTTCTATGCTGGAACGATATATTCAGTACATGGATGGAATAATCAAAGGACTTCTGATGATGGCTTGCAAGTCAGAAAATCAACTGCAGCCATGTAGATCTCATCTTTTCGACTTGTACTTGGTCACTGAATGCCGAATCAGATGTCACAAGTATGACATAGGTGATAAGTGGTGCAAAGCCCATAGTGGAATGATTTTGGAAAAGGAAGTCATTGATCACATCGGTGAGTTAGAGCAATGATAATCGAATAGGGACCATGCTGCATTTATATCACTTTGTTAGATTGGAATGCCTTTTATTTGATTGAAGATGAGAGGAATGCAACCTGGAGTGGAAAACATTTTGGATTCAATGTGGAAAAGGTGGATGACAAATGGCAGGAGCTTGCAGATGCAGCAGCATTATACCTGGGTATGACGAACCCTGAGAAGAGCAGTAAGTCACTTGAAGTTGCCACTTTCATTGCGAGTGACCACTCATATGTTCAATGTAGTGAAGAGACAATGCCAGATGGCACGAGCAAAAGAGAAGCAAGCACAGGGACCAGGTAGGCTGCTGATATAAACACAAGCATACTCATTCGATGGCATATAGAAGTCTCCCAGAACAACCAGCCCAGCCTGCTAAATGAGGCAAGTGGAGGATCTAGTGAGGACAGTCAGCAGTCGCAACCCTTGCGAAAGAAGCAGTACAAGCCAGTCACATGTGGGTGATTCCATCACGCTGCTTGCTGACTATCATGACACATGCTAACTCCATGTGATGCTACAGCTACCAGACAAGGGCGTAGAAATCGTATGTCAATTTTGAAGGGATTATGAAACAATTCACTGATGGGAAATGATAGCTATGAGAGCAGTAAGATCATGAAAAGTACAAGGTATGTGATAGTTATGACTGCTTATTTAACCAGCTACACTACCTGCAGGAGTGTGAAAAATATCTCAAAAGGCACCAAAAGCTGCTTCATGATCTTCAACACGATGATAGGTTGCCCTTTGAGTCAGTTATCTACAACTGTAGTTGGTCATTCAGAGAGATAAGAGATGTTAAGGGGTGGATTAAATTATGGTGTCTTGAAAAGAGTTTGATGGTCTTTTCAGCCAGTTACCATCTGATGAAGATCGATGAAGATTGATTTAAGCAAGACATAGACAAGTTTGGGTGTGTTTTAGAACCTAGATGTCCATTCAGCCAGTGACTGTCTGCAGGAGGCCGATATCATTTGATTTAGGCAAGTTCCAGTATTCTCAGAGGTCCACTCAGCTAGTCACCATCCATCATTATTTGTAAGAGCTGGATTTGGATTGACTTGAAGCATTTCCCATGCATGGCTGTGTGTTTCTAGGCCTGTTATCTGACATGTAGGATTATATGCATATTCTATTCACACAACCGAATGACTTGCATATTGGGAATAAGGAGGGTTTGGGACACTTTCTTAAAATAGTCTAACACTTTTTTTAAAACCAGATTAATGCCTTGTTTATATATGCTATTCATTTCCTTAAGCAGTGAGGACAAGCCTAGTGACATAATAAGGTCACGTGATACCATATACTTAATGCTGGGTCGCATCATTTCGGCAGCAGAATCATTTCCATTGTCCACTTCATTGTTTTCTGGCATGACTGACATTTTCTTCCCTCTCCATGTACCCTCAGTGCATGAAATCGCACTGATCAATCAGATTTGATACAAGGTGATCGATGGAGGGTCTGAGGTGTTTTCAGTAATAGGGATAAATTTAGAGGACATGGAACCCACGGTCCCCCCTATCCAAGTCCCTGTTGAATACCAATCCCACCTCCGACAATTTCTCTGGAGACATCATGTCTTCATAGGTATATGGACATATGTGGCTCAACTTCGACTTGCTACAGGGTTGTGTTCCATGTTGGAGTGCTATATACAATACATGGATGCAATTATCGAAGGCCTCTTGACGACTGCTAGTAAGGCAGAGGATCAACTGGCAAGGTGCCGATCCCACCTCTTCGACTTGTATCTCATCACCGAATATCGAATTAGACACCATGAATATGATGTCTGTGATGAGTGGTGGAAGAAGAACCCTGGGATCATTCTAGAAAGAGAAACTGTTCAGGATATCGGTCAGTAGTAGTGATACTCTCTGAAGGAGTTCGACTGATATGGTTTTCTTAGACTGGAATGCATTCTATTTGATCAAAGACACTGAAAATCCAACATGGAGTGGCAAAAAATTCAATTTCAACATTGAATGTGTGCAAAATGCATGGCAGCAGCTGGCAGACGTAATGGCATCATTTTTCAGGATGTTGAATCCTGAGCAGAATGGTGAGCTATCTGAACAGTTCGTTTTTGTTAACTATAATGTCTCATTTTATATAGCAGGGAAACGATGCTGGATCGCAGAACCCAAAGGGAAGCCTGCTGTGCCAGTCAGGCAGACAAAGCAATCGATGGGAAAGACATGTGAGTCACTCGATTATCTTTCTCTCTCGAGTATTCTATATTCTAAAATTCAATGCTGCAGCTACTACATATCAACAAAGGAACCGTGAGCTTCTCATATAATACTTTTCATAGCACCATGGCTGAATTCTCGGATTTCATAGCGACCAGAGCGGCAAAATCACAAAATGTAGAATGTAATTTATATTCTATTTATACCAAGATTAACATGTGTTGATCATATTATAATCAGCTACACCACTAGCAAGGGTTGATACAAGGATTCAGGCACAAGAAACTGATCCTACATCTTCATCTTCATCGGAACCAGGCTCATCATTGGAATCTGAACCTGGATCAGATTCATTATCAATGTCATCCTCAGAGAAGGAGGTGGGGGAGGTGGATGAGGGACAGGAGCAGGAGCAGGAGCAGGAGGAGCAGGAGGCACAGATACAGAAATTGAAAGGGAAGGAGAAGGAGAAGGAGAAGGAGAAGGAGAAAGAAATGGAGAAACAATGAGAGAAGCAGATAGGGGACAACACAGAAGGAAAAGGAGAGAACACTGCGGAGGAGGATGAGGATGCAGAAGGCATGGAGGATATTGCTAGTGAGTATGAGTTGGGGGGAGGGGAGGATATGCATGAGTGATCCATGGAAGCAGAACCACCATGGAGCAAGCCAGAGTAGTTAGCAGGGTTGGAGAGTGGAACTGTGGGTATGTCCACAGCTCGGGAAACACAGCCAAAAACACCTGATATGTTAATCTAATTGCTTGAATTTTCTCCACTGTATTCTGACACTTCATATTTAGCAAGGATACTTTCTGACATTCTTTTGGATATGCAACTGGTAGCAGATGTAGCCAAGTACAATATGATGTAGATGTCTGTTATATTTTCTCGCTTGCATGTATGAATGGTAATTTGTGATTTGAATGCTTTTTAGTGTATTAAGATAAGGATGTGACATCTCTAAATCGGTTGATTGATGGTACTAGCCATTTTAAAGGACTGGCAAACAGATTCAGAAATGTTAAACCAGGTTTTGGGGGATTCCAATCACTTCCTGTCACTGAATGATTGACTAGGGCTGCCCTTAGGGAGGTTTGGGCAGGTTTGGGCATATAAACAATATCCCGCTGTCTCATTAATGTTACCAATAATATATCCATGCATAGAAAAGCTTATAGAACCCAGGTTCAGGGGGGTTCCGACCCCTTCTTCTCACTCTTTGGTCCACTAGGGCCCTCCCTAGGGAGGTTCGGGCAGGTTCAGGCATATAAATGATATCTCGCTGTCTCATTACTGTTACCAATAATATATCCATGCATAGAAAAGCTTATAGAACCCAGGTTCGGGGGGGTTCCGAGCACTTCCTGTTACTGCTTGGTTCACTAGGGCCCCCCCCTAGGGAGGTTCGGGCAGGTTCAGGCATATAAACGCTATCCTGCTGTCTCATTACTGTTGCCAATAATATATCCATGCATAGAAAAGCTTATAGAACCCAGGTTCGGGGGGGTTCTGACCCCTTCTTCTCACTCCTTAGTCCACTAGGCCCCCCCCCTAGGGAGGTTCGGGCAGGTTTGAGCATATAAACAATATCCCGCTGTCTCATTACTATTACCAATGATATATCCATGTATAGAAAAGCTTATAGAACCCAGGTTCAGGGAAGTTCTGACCCCTTCTTCTCATTCCTTGGTCCACTAGGGTCTCCCCCCTAGGCAGGTTCGGGCAGGTTCAGGCATATCAATGATATCGCACTGTGTAGTTACTGCTACAAACAATATATCCCTGCATAGAAAAGCTTATAGAACCAAGATTTAGGGGGGTTCTTCTGATCCCTTCTTCTCATTCCTTGGTTCACTAGGGGAGGTGCAGGTATGTTCGAGCACAATGAGCTCGATTATATTCATTTTTCCATGGTACCTCAATATTCATTTAGTCTGTAGTCATCTGTAAGAGGCCGTCTTCAGCAACCATCAGCTTGGTTAAAACAGACTTAAAATGGTACTCCATCTATTTGTATTTCTACATGCCCTGTAGGTATTATACTTTAATATAGCCTGCATTCAATTTTCGAATGGTATGGCAGATGGAAAATTGGGCTAGTACCATGTTTGTGGCAGATGTGCACTCAGCTACCCATCCATATTATATAACACAGTGAAATACAATATATATAGTCTGGTGGCCACAACTCTCTCTTACCTCACTATCTCTATCTTTCTATCCATGGCCTCATTCAACACTGTGACATACTCTCTCGATGATTCCAATGCTGACTCAGCCTGGGTCACATTTGACATTTATTTTACCTGGAAACAGGAACTTGAACATCTGAGCCCCCAATGTGGTGACATTCTTATCACTCTGGATAACGAATCCACTGCAGGATTGATATCTATTTGTCAACAGCAGGAGTGTTGGACTATCTGGCAACCTCAGTCTCTTCAGGCTGTCGAGTTCTTCGACACAATCACATATTCTGCTCCGTCTGCCGAGTATGGACTGAAGTATGTTCATTCGAAGGAGGAGCAAGAACAAATATGTAGTATGGACGCTCCAGAGCTAAATGTGCTAGCATGCAAGATGGCCGAGTGCAATGGGTTCATCATGCCCAAGCAATCGACATCTGTGATCCAAGTGATACTGAAAAGGGAGAAGAAGAGTGGTAAGAGTGAGGGAAAAAAGGAGAACACAAGAACTATGTCAAAGGTGTGTCATACTTTAAACACTATAAATGTTATCAAATATGTTCATCACAGAAAGAGAAACGTGGACAAAAGCCTGCACACGATTTGGTTAAATCTCCCACAGAGGCTGATGGCCTAGGAGGGCATACTGGTATTGCTGGCCCTAGTACTCTCCCTTCTGAGCCATGTGGACAGAAGCATGCACATGAGTTAAATATATCTCCTACAGAGGCCGTTTTTCTGGGAGGACACGAGATCAGGCATGTTGGTATTGCTGGCCCCAGCAGTCTTGTTTCTGACTTTCCTATGGAGGACATTGTCGAACATTTCACAGATCTGCCAGTGAATGCTATGGAATCCAACATGCTATTACCATCCATCAAGGGAAAGAAGCAGGAGCCTATTTCGAATCAAGCAGACATCATAAAGGCACAAAATATTGATCACAATGTCACTATGGAACCATTGGATAAGAAAGTACCTGAAATACTGCTCGATGATGATCCAGCAAAAGGTATGAGGGATTGATCTGACCTGCGTTTGAATGTTATTCCTGACATTATTAAAAGACTATCGCAGACTACTCAAGGGCGTTATGCCTTCTCCTGGAAAGGGAAGGTGTATGTCATGGACAGCACATGATATAGTGACCTATCGTCCATGGACATGCAAAAAGGTATGGAACGTGTTTGCTGGTGGAGTTCTGAAGAAGCATTCATAAATAGGACATAGCTGCTGTCATGTTCCTCACATCTGCTCCACATATGCTGGAGGCAGATGGAACATATCCTATGCTGGTAGAGTTTTCCTTGGACAATGCTCTGTCAATAGGTACACTCCATGAGCAAATCAGGAATTCCCTCTCGCATGGAACCACTGTTCTTGTTTGGGGCTGGAGGCCTGAGCTTCCAATGGAATTCAGATTGGAAGATGTGGAAATCTATAAGCCTCCATTGAGCCAGCGTGTGTCCTGGCAAGGTAAGTATTCTTTATATGATAATAACACAGATGAAAGATGATCTCACGATTGACTCAGATGCAAAAGAGCGGGCAACGATATTCGCAGAGAGACCAGAGAAGAGATCATTCCATACACAGTATGGATCGGGAACTCTGGAAGAGTTTGTGTGTGCTACACAGGAACCAGACACATGTCGAAATTGTCTCGACATGCCTGTGCTACTACCAGAGATACCAGCGTTTCTCAGGTACGTCCTACATGACACATTAGCACAACTAGGATAACTGACGGGCGATGTACTGATCTGCAAGGGGGATCTTGGATGATGGAATCGCAATGGCAATGACTGTGAGCGAGGCATATATAACCAAAAAAGGGGAGGTGACAAAGGGTCACGTCTCAACACTTGTTGGACCGCAGTACATGCATTTCGACACATGGAAGTCCACTGCATGGGACGTACTCACACATGCTGGGTTTCTGACATACCCTCATCACGATGGACACGGATTGGCGACATATTCATACATTCGTGCAGGTGCCAAGCTATGGGCATACATCCATCTGGACAAGGTCAATGAGAAAGACAGGGCCGACGTTCACAAGCGCTGGAACGATTATTATGCTGATCCGATGGCGACAGAGACGTATATGACCAATGTCAAGGTTGGCACATTGCTCCTAGAAGAAGGCGCTGTTCTGTGAGTGACCTTTGCAATTGAATGCATTTATTGAACTGACGACATGTCCACAGCATACAACCCCCTGGTCTTAACCATATGGTGTACACCCCAAAAGACATGATCATGTCGGGTGGTCATTTCCTGACATATGACACTAGTGATGTTAGGGCTCGGGCCTGGGATTGGTCAGGCCCGAGCCCAGGGCCCAGGCCCGGGCCTATGTTACATAATGGTGAGACATGTACATACTGGGTTGGACAGTTCACGTAAAATTGAATCGGGCTGATCCAAGTGTTGGAATAGACTGTAAATAATGTACAGGAGCCAGGGAGATTGATCCGGAAGGATGAAACGTAAGCGTAATGATGTAGAGGCCAATTGAGGGCGGACCGCACACACTGAAGCCGGGGCGGACACAGTGAGCCGCGACTTACCATATATGGTAACTGCTCAGCGCAGCGACACAGATCCATCACAATCAACATGGACCCCCCACAGACGCCTTAATAGACCTCACAGACAATGAAATTTTTTTATTGAAGCTATAGACAGTTACTAACTGCACATATATAATGCTGCTAGAGCTAAGGAGTTGAAACCGGGCCTACGGGCAAGTTCAGCACTACCCGAGGCGCGATTACCATATTAGGAAACCGCTCGAGCGCACTCGAAAACGGACTACTGGACTATCACGGACTCAGCAACTACATATAGATTTTGATCAGGTATTCACTCTTTTCATTTATCTATTATTTTACTGGGTGTTAGGCAAGCATTTACACCTATGCTCGAGAGGGAGTGTTGGGTTTCCCTGTTCGGTATTTAGCTTACATAAGCACACTTTACATCGCATCTATGTAGCTTCACCTTAGTTTACATAGTGACTCATTGAGTATTCTACAAATACAGTGTATTAACACTTGAATATACAGTAAATTATTGATTATTCTGCAGTATGAGTTATGCAGTCATTAGATGGCAGCTCTCACCACAGATCAGTGACAAAGTTTTATGATAGCTGATACTAGCAAGTAACATGACCATACTGTCATTTGTGTGTAATTGTGGTGATATCTCAGTCTTGGCTATCATATTTGTTAAGACTAGGATTATACTATTAGAATTAACATTATAAAGCCCGGGCCCAGGCCCAGGCCCAGGCCTGGGCTTTCGGGCCCAAGCCCGGGCTTTCAGGCCAGGCCCAGGCCCTAACATCACTATATGACACAATGCATCTGACCGAGATGGCGCCTGCCTTTGACTTTGGGCTAGATGGTGATGGACATCACCAGAACCATGCATTCAATGCTGTTCACAAAGGAATGCTGCGGAAGGTATACCGAATGGCTATTGCATTACCGCATGTTGTACAACATTGAGGTGAGTCCCAGAACAACCATGAGTGAGAATCACATTGATTTATTTCTTCCTAGCATTTTTTCCTTGCAGGGCTATCATCGCAATGGCAGCGATCATCACAATATCTCCACAGGCAGTAGTGGCATCAGAAGATGCTGTTGATATGGGCAAACATGATAGACTGGTTCAAGAGCTTTTGGGAGAGTGTAGGAAAGCTCAGATGATCCTTGACACTGTCATGCAATGTTGGAAGATCCAGGACCCAAAGGCAGAACTGACAAAAGGGCTCTGGAGAGACCCTGGAACTGATGTCAGTCTCAGCTTCTTGAAGGATATATAGATCATACAAATGAGAGTGCTACCAAATATAACTGAATCCTTGTCAACTGAAGTACACCAAAGCCTGAAATATGCCTAACCCTTGATCAAACATGTTGGAGTCCCGTTAGAGGAATGCGTAATGTTGATTATACACTGATAATCGATTGGTGAGCATTAATGGACTGTATAGCTCATTCAGTATACCCATACCTGGTTGGATGTTTCAACATCTGCACGAAGGATGCCTGGACTCGTTTAAACTGTACAGGACTTGATCTGTATAATCTGGAAGCACAATATTTTGTGTGAACCTGCATCGAGTCAGTCAACCAGTGAGAAGAAGTGCTCTTAACACCCTCTCCCTCCTTAACCTTGGTTCTCTATGCTCCACATCTATGCAGAGGTCCTACAGATGTGTTGTCTAACTATATTCGTTCGAATCAGATAGTGTGATATCATGTATGTACCCAAATCTCCATGAAGAGACCATGTGGCTGCCCGATCAGTGTCCACAACAGCTACACTTCCATACTGGGATTCACAATGTGTTTTCCGAGTTCATTTCTGAATTAAGTTGGAGGACCCCAGGAACAACTGGTTAACATATATAATGTCCGCCTGTACCCCACCACCACTACTTCTATTTCTCACTCAGAATTATTTCCATCATGTCATCATCTACCACAGATTCAAGCATCCCAAAGGGTTGTCTATGGCCCTTCGAGCTTCGGAATAGTGCCAATGCAAGCAGTAACAAGGAGGATTGGGAGACACTTGAGACACTGGAACTGAGACCACTGAATGGAACACTCCAGGTATTTGCATAGACCTCGGCTGAATCTGCAGTACCCTAACATACTTTAGGTGTGTACCCATGTTGGGAGGAATATGCAGGAAATCGTCAGTCTGCCAAAGCACTACTGGAATCTCGTCTGCTGCTTTATATGGCGCTGGGACATTTTTCTCATGTTCTATCATTGGCAAGGGGATACTCCAACCGTATCGGACGACACATGGGCAGTTGCCTTTCAATACCTAATATATATGAAGCATTTGTTCGATCGTATCACGAAGCACCTGGGGGAAGTGGCTCGTGCAGAGTCCCAAGACCATGTGCGTGCATTAGATATTTTCATGGTGGAAGAGTGCTTCATAGGGAGGCATGATCCTAGTGCTGTGAGTATCTGGCAACATGAACATCAAACCAACCTACGTACAATGGATGCTTTAACCCTCGGTAGGTGACACATGTGTAGTCACATGAGTACTAACCGATAGGAATATTTTCAGATTGGACAGCATGTGCACAATACTATGGCAAACACTGGGAAGGAAGCATCTACTGTCACTTGATTAACTCCTGCAAGCAGCCTGAGGACAACGCAAAGGTAGTTGAAGATTGCAATGTCATGTTGATGGACTTTTATGACCATCCATACTCATGGACGGAGGCTGTGGATGGAGAGGACACAAGAGTATATGGTGGAGGTGAGCAGCATTCATTTGTTTATTAGAGCACACTCTCCTCATTGACTGAAAAAAAACAATATTTTCCTGCTTTTCTAGATGTTATTGCACCTTGATGATATGATTTCTTATCTTGTGGTCTTTTTCCAATCGTTGTATATCTTTGTAACAATATGAGTGACATATTCAGTGTGATTCCTTGTGTGGTATAGATGAGGCTGTGCGATAGGCTTTGGAGGGCAACAGCAGCAGCCAAATAATGCCACACAGCATTGTCCGCAAGATAGTAATAATATAAGATGAATGAGTCGGACTGAGAATATCCTTTTCCACCACCACCACAATACCATCCCCTTATCAAATAAAACTGTATATGATAGCCTATACCTGACCATATGATAGCTCACCATTTGGTACCTTCCCGCTACATAGAGGATGATGCGCATCTGTCAGAAAGGCTTTGAAATCTGTCCACATAGGTGCAAGCCTCAGGGGTGCATCAGCAGTACTACAAAGACGATCCTTTGGCGACGAGAAGGACATGCATACTGAAAACATGCACAATGGTGAAATGTACATGTTGAATGTACTCCGGAATGTCCTGGCTACCAACTTCTACAGCTTGAAGGGAGACGAATAGTGGAACCCAATCCAGGTCTATTCGTCCCATCGAACAAGCAGGTCTTCCAGGCGATATCCGTCATCCGAAAATTGACGCCACAACCAATGTAAGACAGTGCCCTTGTGGAAGAACTTGGAGTCGCAATACAGCAACTATCTACAATTTTGGAGACCGGTTTCAGAGGCACTGCTGTGGAAGAACATGAACACATGGATGTCGATGATCCAATGGAAGTGGAGGAAAATATCCCAGGACTGTCTGCCTGCCTCGAAAGATATGACGAAATGATGGAAGATCATGGAAGCACAATGGAGGATACACCTGTCTATGGTGTACATGGATTTCCTGCAGGAGAGGGAATATCAAGGGGCACGAGCCCCTTTTCTACTTCAATGCATTCCTCTCAGCCTCAGTTGGAACCATATATTATCTGGAAATATAAACTGCTATACATTCTGGATCCAACATGTAAATGTCACAGTGTGATGGAAGCTTCGACAGATCTTGGATTCGCAGTGTGCAGGATATCAAAGTGGGCGATAGAATGGTTATACCCATTATTCAAAGGTTATATCTTCCTAAGACCGGGTAGTAGGCACAGGGATGGCTGTCAATGGGTCTATATTTCGGAATGGGTGAGTCGTTCATGTCTTACTGCTGGATATGGCCATATTATTCGTTAACTGCTATCATTATGCTCTCACATGGTAGCTATGGATTATTATTTCCATTGCCCAGTATGACAAGTGACAAAGATTTGACATACAATTTATGCTATGGGATGACTTCAAGAATGGCATTGTAGATCTCTGGCCAGAAATACTAGAAAAGACTCGTGAGGTAGAATGCATCATAGGAGGGATTGATTATATGATAGACTATGGGTATGGACCAGTGACCTGTCTTTGCACAGATGGACATGACACTGACTAAATGAAATTTTGATAGGACGAATTCTGCTTATGGATAGAGAAATATGGAAGAAATCCAGGACTTTGCAGCGAAGATTCAGTCACTTCGAGGGCTGCTGATGTGGCCACCACCTTGTCAGATTGAACGGGCGGGATGGAAGATGACAGTGGTGGTAGATCTGATGTTGATTTCCAAGTGGGTTTTCTCCATTCGTCCGAACACAAGTCTAGTAGACATGAGCTCACCACTACCCGAGGGAACTGTTCTCAAGCGATCTAACAGCAATTGCAGGAGGCACGTGATCATGCCGAAGGATAAAAGGCAATGGAACATTGCCTATCTTGCATCGCAAATCCACACAACCGAATTCTGGTTCTCACAGGATTATGTGTAAGCTGTTATGGGGAGTGGAGGGTGTTCATAGTCAGTGGTGAGATCCTTCATGTGGTTCACACATACCGGGGGGGGAATTCTGGTGAATGGTTTGGGCACTTGGTGCATTCGTATTGGTTATTGGAGGAGCTACAGTATGTATATTTATATTCATGGATTCTTGACTGATACACATTTTGAAGGGAAAAAGTGAATGAACCATCTTTTCGCCCTGAGGATATCACGAATCCAGATGAAGGACTGATATCCGAGCATGAGAGAGCACGAAGAAAATTCACATCGTTTGTGATGGAAACCTGGAAAAAGCTGGTTCTTGCAGAGAAGGCTCACGCTATAGGTACAGTGTCTATTTCTATTTTCTGTCATATAGATATCGGCTTCCAAGTTTGTGATGAGCAGGCAGGCTACTTCATGAATGAGGTTGAAAGATCTTTGATGACAAGTCTATGGATGGAAGCAGTAAGAGAAGCAAGGTATGGGATATTTGCAGACACCTTTAGTAATAAACTATATAGGTGGTTAGAAAACATGCATGATCCGACAGTTTAACATGATAAGTATTTACCTTCATGTTAGATACTTTCCCTCATTTATACAATGTTTGTCATTGCACATCATTTCAGAGATGAACATAGGGAAAAAAGAAATGAGGTTCCATTTGGCAATCCTGGCGAACACATGTTACTGCAGACCAGGGAGATCTGCTGCCAGGTCACCCACACTAGCAAGGTAGGTATATGAGGCGCATGAACTCAGTCTATGAATTATAGTAATATGATATTGGCTGTGTATCCAACGTGTCAACTTTTGGTTACATCAAACCTCCCTAGGAGGGGCTAGTGGATCAAGAATTGAGAGGAAGGGGTTGAAACCCCCTGAATCTGGGTTTTATAAGCTTTTATAAGCATAGATATATCATTGGCAACAGTAATGAGACAGTGGGATATCATTTATATGCCTGAACCTGCCCGAACCTGCCTAGGGGGGGCCCCTAGTGAACCAAGCAGTAACAGGAAGTGCTCGGAACCCCCCCAAACCTGGGTTCTATAAGCTTTTCTATGCATGAATATATCATTGGTAACAGTAATGAGACAGCGGGATATTGTTTATATGCCTGAACCTGCCCAAACCTCCCTAGAGGAGGCCCCTAGTGAACCAAAGAGTGTGAAAAAGGGGTCGGAACCCCCCCGAACCTGGGTTCTATAAGCTTTTCTATGCATGGATATATCATTGGCAATAGTAATGAGACAGTGGGATATCGTTTATATGCCCAAACCTGCCCAAACCTCCCTAGGAGGGGCCCTAGTGGACCAAGGAGTGAGAAGAAGGGGTCAGAATCCCCCCAAATCTGGGTTCTATAAGCTTTTCCGTGCATAGATGTATCATTAGAAACAGTAATAAGACAGTGGGACATCGTTTATATACCTGAACCTGCCCGAACCTCCCCAGAGGGGGCCCTAGTAGACCAAGGAGTGAGAAGAAGAGGTCAAAACCTGGGTTCTATAAGCTTTTTTATGCATGGGAACATTACCTGTAGCAGTAACAAGACAGCAGGATATTGCTTGTATACTCGAACCTGCATAGGAGGACACCTCCTAGTTAACCAACCACTGATAAGCTGTGCTCAGAATCCCTGAACCAGAGTAATGTAAGCTTTCTTACCTGATAGGACATGCTTGCAACCCTGAATGGGGATTTTATAAGCTTTTTTATGCGTGAATGTAGAAACAGTGGCTATAATTAGACAATGCAATATTACCCATGTGCCTGTATCTTCCAAAAATCAATCAACAGTTGCCTGAAATCTCTCACCCTGCACTTTGATTTTATATCTTAAGCAACCATCCCCATTGTACAAGTAACCTGTTTCCCATTGTATGCCTTTCTTCAATTGACCATGACACTAGCTCGCTACCTAAACTCATGTCCCTATATATCCCTGTTACCCATACTATCAAGCATCACCTCATCATGTTCTGCTTTGATAAGCATACCATCCCTTGCCTCTTTAGGTCTCCATATCCCCACATAATTCACATAGGGTGGGTATCAAACATGCCCTATTCTTCCTGCCCAGTCAAAGTTAATAATCATGATCTTTATCATGTCATCATTCTTGACCAGTATATTCGTGTCTCAGAGATCACCATGGACCATATGCTGTTCGTGTAAAGTCTTGAGTTGCTTTCTGATGGAACTGAGCATCACTCTTGGCACTCCTTCCCTCTTCCGCAAGTTTGCCAGCAAATCATAACCCACTAATCGATCCATCACCACCATATACCACCCACCTGGGACCTCTCTGAATCCTCACAGTCTCGGTGCAAATCCCAAGTTTGCACAATGCACGTGTGCATGCTGGGAATACTGTCGAATGAACTTGATACAAATTGGAGCACCTTCTTTCTCCAGTTCTCCAAAGAAAATAAGCTTCGTCTTGTCTGGCTGTTCCTTGAAAGAGAATCTCTGCTTGCTGCCATCATCCAGAGACTTGAACATATCGCAATATGGGAACAAATTGTTGCCTAGAACCATCTCCTTTATCCTTGAATAGTCAAGCTCATTATAATATTTCCTGAGTGACTTGAAGGCATTCTGGAGTGCTGCGATATGAAATGCTGCATTCCGCTGACTCGTTGTGTCAGAGGTACAGTGGCTCAAATAAGTGTCCCAATATTAGGTCATTTTGGAAGGATTTGACATTTGCAAGAGAACCAAAATATATTAGCTCTGACTCTTGCAGGGTCATCAATAGCCCTAACTCCCACCCTGAAGATGAGGCCTTAGTTATGTGATTTGGTTGCTATGGCACTGAGATATAGCAATTTCAAAATGACATGTCATTGGGACACTTATTTGAGCATGATATTATTAGTCATTTTTTAGTAAATAACATAATGTTCTGATGGATGCTGAGTTTGAGTTTGAACCTTGTTCTATTATGTAACTTACATAACCCTGGGTACTATAAAGAGCAGAGATACCATCTAGCTAACCCTACTTCACCATGAAACCTATTTCTGCCTCTACTAGAGCTCATATCCTC
>JBBPMH010000149.1:0-51357 GCA_038090235.1 Pulveroboletus ravenelii | reverse complement strand
CTCAAGGTCAGAGTTAGGGCTATTGATGACCCTGCAAGGGTCAGAGCTGATACATTTTTGTTCTCTTGCAAATGTTAAGTTTTTCCAAAATGGCCCAACATTGGGACACTTATTTGAGCCACTGTATATCTGGCCAAGTACCGACTGCCAGGTACATAAGTGAACCAAGTGTGGCATGGTAGGGGACCTGACACATCTTGGCCACTTCAACAGTGGACTGTGATGACTGGTTTCAAGAGAGTTGGAGATTTGGGTCCATTGAAATGGACAGTGGCTTAGCATCAGTGAAATTATATTTCATTAGTATCGCAGAAATATAAGGTTCCTGCAAGAGCACTATAGTCTGAGCCTCATGGTCATGAGTTATTTTCATTCTGAGTAACCAGTGAATCAGTCCAAGGTCCATGATTTTGAATCAATGACCAATTTCACTCTTAAATGCACTAATGAGCTCTTTCGAGCTGCCAGTTACAGTGCAGTCATCAACATGAGAGGCAAGGATAAGTAGGTGCACACCAATCCGGGCAACAAAAACATCCCAATCGGTGTCTGTGCACCAGAAGCTGAGCTCCTCCAGCTCGGCATGTAAACGTTTGTACCATTTAAGCGCCCCCTGTTTAGATCCATACAGTGCAACTCTGAGTCATGCAACTACATTGTGCCCTTGTTTATTGTAGCCAGGAGGCAATTCCATGAATATCACTTCATTTTCATTGAGTTTGCCACTGAGGAAGGTGTTTTGGAAGTTAAAAACATTGATTTCCCAGTCATATTGAGCAGCTATAGCAAGGATTAGTCAGAGTGATGTGAGACAGGCAATGGGGGTGTAGGTTTCATAGTAGTTGATGCTGTGGACTTGGGTAAAACCATGCATGACCAGCCAGGCTTTATACTTATCAATTTTGCCTGCTGCATTCTTCTTGATGTGGAATACCTACTTACAATCGACCATGTTGGTCCCTTTTGGTGACCGATCAATGATGTCCTAGGTGCATGTGGCCTTGAGGCTATTCATCTCCATGTGCACAGCCTCATCCCAATGTAACCAATTGTTGTAATATTTGCATTTGAGATGTGGCAGTACATTTACTGCTTATGTAAGCAGTGCTACATCGCAGCTAGAATACTGTAGTTTTACCTTAGTGATTAGACACTAAGCTTCCTACAGGTAATGGCTAGTAGCAATATAGTGATTAGACACTAAGCTTCCTACAGAGCACAGCTACTATTTCAAAAAGTGACATCCAGTAATGTACTACAATGCTGATGTGCCAGAGTTGGTTGTAGCGTATTTAGTAACATGCCCTGAGATCAAATCATACTTACCGCTGTGGTTGCTAGGATCAATGCTCCATATGGATCGCGCTCATCAATCATCGTGTGATAAGCCTGGTGGTTGACCAGGGCAATATCCTTGAGATGTGCTGCAAGGGTTTGCAGGATGAGGGGGCCTTGAAACACCTTTCTGACCTTTAAATCTCATATATTAGTTGCAATGTCAAAGTATTGGCATGATGTTACTCACATTCCAGCTGCCCTTACCCAATTTGTCCACTTTGCTGTACAAGAATATAAGAGATGGACTAACCGCATACTGCACATACTTTTGGTGTTCTTTGAGGTCCATATACTTGGTGTCGGACTCCCAGAAACATCTGACTGCCTCCATGGCCGCAGTGCCAATGTGATTGCACCACTCATAGACTCACTGCATTGTCTGATCACAAATAAGGAGCATATTATAGAGTATAAGACTGTATTTGTACAAATGACTTACCAGCTTATACATCGCATCATCTTCATCAAATATATGATTGAAGTCCTCAGTCTCATGTGTCAGTGTGTCCCAAAGGATCTGCATGGGGCCTATCAAACCATTAGTGCTCCAAGGGTTTTCCTGTGTCCCAGCCCATCGTCGAACGAGTGGGACAAAATAAGTCTTGAAAATGTGTTGTGCTCCGGGCGAAAGGGTCTGGTGTGTTGGGCGGCACCTCACATTAGTGGCCTTAGCAGTCATCCCACTCAATGCAAGGCGATCTTAAGGAGTGTGGGGGATAATCTTCATAAGCTTGGCGTGGACTTTTGTCTCATCTGTAGCAGCCTGTATAGTTGGTGTCAGAGGCCCGAAGTGACTCTGGCTCATCGGCCAATGGCTTTCCTCCTTGTCAGATAGCCCTCAAAAGGTGACACCATCATCGTCCATGGTGGGCTCTTCGAGGCCTTGACTGATTGCTGCTATGTCGTTTTTCTTCACATAATGAGCCTTGAAACCTCCGTATATTGTCTTTGACTGCTTGGATGGCCTAGCCGCTCCACCAGAGTGTGAGAAGAGGCTCCCCGGGCTTGAAGTCTGAGGGGCCTCACTGTGCATGAATATCAGAGTGAGTCGTCAATGCATCAGCTGCAAACCTGATGCAGATCTCACCTAATTCCTGCCTCGGTAGCCTTTCTCTTATTCTTCCCTCCTACTGTGACACTAGGAGGGAGTGGTCCTCTGACGGCTGCCATCTCAGTCGACTCAGCATTGGTGATGATCTGTTTGTGAGCAGCTTCAATGCTCTTGCAGGTCACCTTGATGCCTTTTTTGGAAGGGTGGCTATCATCACGATGCTGACTACCTGGCTTGTTCCACCACGCTGTTCCCTCCATGAGCACATCTGGAGCATTGTTGCCTGCATCGATCTCAGGATGTTCTAGAACAGAGGCAAGTGAGTTAAAACACACTCCTTTTTCTATTATCATCTTACCTTCAATTTCTCCCAGATGGCCCCAAAGGCAGTTCTCGCCTGCAGCTGTCATTACTGATTTTTTCGGGGCCCATGTAACCTTGGAGGTAGGTTTGCCCGCATTGATCTCAAGATGTTCTAGAACAGAGGCAAGTGAGTTGAAACCCACTCCTTTTTCTATTACCATCTTACCTTCAATTTCTCCCAGATGGCCCCAAAGGTGGTTCTCGCCTGCAGCCATCATTACTGATTTTTTTGGGGCCCGTGCGACCTTGGAGGTAGGCTCGCTAAATGATTGGTGCAACTTAGCTGATTTTTCTTGCAGCTTGTTCTCGATTGCGGCCACCTGATTGATCTTCTCGAGCTGTTGTGACATGGCTTGTGAAGCGGCCTGCTCACGAGCAACCTGCTCACTTTGGACAGCTTGGGAGCTCTGCCAAGATGCAGACAGGTCTGGGGCACCTGGGTGATGACCTTGGTTACTGGGCTGAGTGTTGATAAACCATTGCGACATGGGACAAAGGTAACGAAGCATTCAATGAGAGAATGGGTTACAGGTGGGTGAGTCTTCCAATGACACTGAAATTTTTTACTTATACTGCCTCGGTCGATATCCAGTTATGTATTTACATTCCAGGACATACACAATGTACGTTCCATTCTTCCAAGCTGTGCAATCAACACACTCTCCATTCTAGCAGATAACGTGGTCCTTGCCTTGGCAATGGAAAAAAATCCTTCCCCCTGCCCCAAAAATTTTCCTTGCATTTGACATCAACAATCAGCCCTCCATACCTCCATATCAGTCTCAGTCATTCCTCTGCAAGGTTGCTGGATGCACGAAGAGCTGTCATAGTCCTGGAGGGCTCAAGCGACATGCACGCATCCACTGTGCCAGAGACCAAGTAGTGCAGCTAGGAGAACCTTTCCAAGTTCCATTCAACAATGAACTAAATGAAATTGATTGTGAAGCTGATGGTGAGCCCACAGCACCAGACTGGAATACAGATGAACCGTGAAGGCGGGTCCACTTCCATCCGGTCCTCGATGGTAAGTACCCTTCAACACTCAATGGAAATGGAAACTATTTGTCTAACCACTGGTGCAGGTTCACCATGTGACCGAGATGGGAATGACATTGCGCTTGGTACACCACCATCACCATGAGACAATCATTTGCATGGTGACTGGTCACCTTTTGCCGGACACACTGAATTTGAGCTTGCCAATTTTCTCTATCGCCAGGAACAAATGTTGGCAAGCAATATCGACAGTCTGCTATCTATTATGGCTGCTATGTGTCATAACCCCCCCTTCAGGTTGCACAAGGAACTGTACAAGACGATCAATTCCATTGAACATGGCGACGTTCCATGGCAATCCTTTTCAGTCAAGTTTTCTGGACCTGTACCAAATGACCCTCCTGCCTAGATGACTGCCAAGTATGATATTTGGCATCAGAATCCGCTTCTATTGCTTGAGAACCAGCTTGCAAATCCCGAGTTTAGGGATGCCATTGACTATGCACCGAAGATCATCACGGATGAGCATGGTGAACGTCAAGTGGGTGATCTCATGTCGGGACAATGGGCCTGGGACCAGTGTGTACATTATAATTTATTGATTGATGCCTTGGGCTGATGCTGTAGTCTACTACTAGGAAATGATTAGCCAAGATTGAGCGACTCATGGTGCCATGTTTGTACCAGTGATTCTGGGCAGTGATAAGACAACCGTTTCTGTGGGTACTGGTCATACCAAGTATTACCCGCTCTACATGTCCCTTGGAAATCTACACAACAATGTCCATCAGGCACATTGTAACTCTGTCATACTGCTAGGGTTCCTAGCAATCCCTAAAAGTAAGTACCATATTGACTACCCAGAATGAATTATAAAGATTCCGATGTAGCTGATCAGGCCTACCAAAATGACTCAAGCTTTCATTTATTTTGCCGTCAATTATTTCACTCGTCCATTGCTGCTATACTGCAACCTTTATGACCAGCAATGACCCAGCCTCGAGTAGCCTGTTGTGCTGATGATCACTTTCGTCGAGTTGTGTATGGGTTAGGGCCATATATTGCGAATTATCCTGAACAAGCTCTCCTTGCGTGTATTGTTCAGGGTTGGTGTGCAAGGTAAGCTTACATTGTGTCAGTATGACGATTACTTGCATATCAAACTATCTTAGATGCACTGTGCCGCATGACAACTTAGACCATGGAGGAGGGCCATGGGCATGTGTGCTCACAGAACAACTTATTCGTACATTAGACTTGAGAACACTTTGGAATGACTATGGCATAGTGGGCGACATCATGGTGAGCCATGTTTACTCCAATATTTACACCCAACTTTAATAATATTGTATAGCTGTTCACGAGTGACTTTCCACAAGCAGATATCCATGAGCTTATCGCTCCAGACCTTCTACATCAGCTCATCAAGGGCACATTCAAGGATCACTTAGTGACATGGGTGGGTGACTACCTTGTTCTAACCCACAGTGAGCAATGGGCGGTGATCATAATAGCCGACATTGACCGCAGGTAAGTGACTCAGCTTGGATCAATATTCAGGCATTAATACAGTACCAGGATTGCTGCTGTGCCACTCTTTACTTCGCTGTGATGCTTCCCTCAGGGTCGGGGGTTCAAGCAATGGACTGGTGATGATTCCAAGGCATTGATGAAGGTAAGGTCTGCTCTTTCCAGATAATCTAACTGAAGCTTGGGTACATTTCTCGTCAGGTCTATCTTCCAGTGCTCATAGGATACATTCCTGAGGCCATGATTCGGGCAATACGTGCATTCTTGGAATTCTGCTACCTTGTATGACATCCACTTATCAATGAATCCACACTTTGTGAGATTGATATGGCAGTGCAACATTTTCATATGGAGCGGCATGTTTTCATAGCAACAGGTGTATGCAATAGTCTCTCATTGCCACGTCAGCATGCAATGGTTCACTATTCTACACTGATCAAGATGTTTGGGGTGCCTAATGGATTGTGCTCCTCAATTACTGAATCAAGGCATATCAAGGTGGTCAAGGAACCATGGCGGTGGTCCAACTGACATGAGGCCTTGGGTCAAATGCTAGTGACAAACCAGCAGCTTGACAAGCTGGCTGTGGCTCAGCTCGATTTTCGATGGAGAGGAATGCTTCAAGGCCCTCTCTTGCTGGCCAGTGCTGTACTAGATGGGGATGAGGATTGCAGAGAGGATGAGGAGGATGGAGCCATGGAAAATGCTCCACCGGCAGCAACTTTCGATGTACAACTTAGTCATTGATATGGTATTTTTTTTTTTTTTCAGTTGACTCGTGATCCTAGGCATACAATACTGACTTCCTACATAGTATGGGGGCTTCCACAAGTGGCAACAGACCTGGCTGTTCACTTTGAATACCATGATCTGGTCCCTTCCATTCGCCGCTTTCTCTATGACCAACTTAACCCGGATGCTGAGTTGGCTGGCGATCAAGTTGAACTCGATCTATGCCCTACGTTTCATGAACTATTGAAAGTCTGTTACTCAGTGACTGCCACCTATTACACCCCAAGTGACCAGTCAGGAAAAGGTGGTATGCACCATGATATTATACGGTGCACACCATCATGGCATGGTGGCCCTGCACGGATGGATACGGTCTCTGTCGATAACTCAGATGAAGATGGAGAAGGGTTATGGGGACTTTTGGTCACACGTGTCTGGCTTCTTTTCAAGTTTCGCTACAGGGATATAGAGTATGAGTGCGCACTAGTAGAATGGTATGTGCATGTCACAGATAAGCCAGATCAGACTACAGGAATGTGGATCGTTATCCCTGAAGAGGATCAACAGGGCCGTCGAGTTCGTGTGGTCATTTCACTCAATATGATACTGCGGCCAGTACATCTTATGGCAATATATGGGGGCCAAGCATTACCAGTGGATTTTTCTTTTTCAAACACACTTGATGCATTCCAGGCTTATTATGTGAATAAATATATTGATTATCATGCACATACACTAGCTTCTTAATCTACTTTGATGTACTTAATTGACTTCAGTGAATAGCCTGCCTTGGTGCCTTTGAGGTGACCAGTGAGTTATAGAAGGTATTTGAAGTTACGCAAAGACACTCGAAGAAAGGCCAAGACAGAAAAGTCCAAAAAAGACAGGTGACATGTTGCTGATGTCACCACGTAATCGGGGAAATCCCAATCCTCCATGTGCAAAATTTTGGATGGCCACCACAAATGATGGTGAGATGGAACGTAAACCAATCCTTCAAGGCGGCACTGAGCTTGGCCTTTCCATGACATGAACACGCATATCTCATTCCATGACATTTGAGAACCTGAGAGCATGGGTATTTATAATCGCTTTATCTGTGGCATGCCCACAAGTGTGATTTATCAATCCTTACTTCCTGAACATCATACAGCACCTGAGCTCAGAGATTACAATGCACCACACTTTTTCCTTCTCTTCAGTTTCCATTAGTTGGGTGGCTTGTGCCCTTATTCTTTCATAACTAGGCTTATTTACAGCATAGACGGGAGTATATGCAACGACAGCTACAAGAGTCGAACGTTTGCATGAATCCCCCTAGAGTAACTGGTATAATCTCTTGGAAGACTGAGGAGAGTAAATACATGGGCGATCCAACTATATATTTTGTCAGCTAGTCACTAATATCACTGGATCAGTAACCTAGGTGCTGAACTGAGTCCGGAAGCCTTCTTCCGCTGCCTGGGTTGAGGGCTAAGTTATCGTCTATCAGTCTGATTGTTGGTTGCCTTGCTACATCCCCCCCTCCAGCGTGCACTCTACGCACGATCTCCTTCCTCGCCATTCATCATAGCCTGATCATTGTCCAGAATGCCCTCAGCATCCTTCACACCCTCCTCTTCAAGGTCACCTGACCCATCCCCATCACTGACTGCCGCCGGATGTGCAGCAGACGGCACCTCTACTGATGGCAAGTGCCAAGAGCACGAGGGACCCACGACTGAGTCCCCCTGCGGAAGCGGCGAATCACAACTGGGTGATGAACATCAGTCCCATGGGCAAGCGGGGGTTGTGGAGCAGGCTTCACCATGCTGCCGGGGCCATCGATGTGTGGGGGAATAGGTGCATAGTCTAATTTCTCCACATCCCAGGTGGTGTATCTGACGCTCTTGGACTTCCCTGGAAATGCGCTGTTGTCGGGCTAGCTCAGATTGTGCAAGTGCCTCCATGTAAACGGTCCGATCAGACTCCTTGGGTGGAAAAGTGGAGGGCGGAGGTTGGTCACCAAAAAATGTGGCTGGGTCTGGCTCTGGGCTGAACGGCTCAAGCCAGCGGCCCTCACTGTTGAATTCTGAAAAACAGCTCCGGATGCTAGGTTCCACATTGTAAGTCCAGGCGATCCAGAAGTACCCAATGGGAGCCGGGGGTAATTGGTCAGCATACACCCGGGAACGGATCTGACGGCTATATTCGAGGCATAATTGGAGGTGCACAGCAGGAACGAGATATGAGGTGCCAGATTGGTCGATGAATACGAAGTCTCGACCACTTCGGAATATGGTGGAAGAGTTGTTGAGATTGTTGGGCATAGTAAGAGAGGTCGCTGCTATAAATAAAAACTCCTTGGGCTCATCAACTGCATTGCACAGGCCATTAAATATCTGTGGATCGTCGGAGGGCAGATGTCCAGTTCCCCTCAGTAAGTCTTCTATTCGCTTAACTTCTAGCAAGTTGAGATTTTCAGTTAATTTGGATAGATGCTTGAGCTCCAAATAGGGCACCCAAGTGACATCTCCTGATGTCCAGGCCACTTTGAACAAGGCATTCATCCCGGTTCCCACATGCGACTTAATCGCATTAATCGCCCATTCAGGTTTGACCTCACCAAAGTCCGCAATCTGTGTCTCTAGCCGGCCTGGAAACAGGTGGTCATCACTCAGGTGGTGAATTCTCAATAATGAGGCATGGAACACAGGGTGAATGCCCCGCTGGCATAGTCTCGCTGGCAATTCAAGCTCAAATGAGTGATTCCTGAAATCCCTAATGATGCGGTATGGCCTGATATACTTGGGAACTAGCTTTCTGACCTGCCCCTTAGGCAGGGACAGATTCTTTGTTGAGAGGTAAGCCAAGTCATTCACAACAAATGGAGCTGGGGTTCGTTTCCAGTTGGCAATGCGACTTTGCTTGATGCGTGCCTCCAGAATAGCATCATGGGCAATCATCACTGCAGCCTTCATCTTGTGAGCAAATGTCCTTATGCTCGGGTATTCTTCTTTTGCAACGTCATTCCAGATGAAGGTTCGTGGTTGGCGTCCCATGTTTAGGAAAAAGGGTGAGTACCCTGTGGTTTCTGATCGTGCTGAATTAATGGCAAACTCGACTACAGGCAGTCGTGACACCCAATTCTGCTGGGTCGGACTTATACAGGCCCGTAGCATCTGCCCGATGGTTCAGTTTGCCCGTTCTGTTGCCCCATCTGACTGAGGGTGATAGGCACTAGACATCTGCTGTTCCACTCCCAGAAGTTTATGGAGATGTGTCCAGAAGGTGCTGGTAAACAGTACGTCTCGGTCGCTTACTATGGAGCTGGGCAACCCATGATACTTATAGACTTCTGCGAATATAAGCTCAGCAACCTCTTTTGCCGAGTAATTGATGCAACTAGGCACCAGGTGTACCATGGCGGTGAGCAGATCAATTATCACAGTGATGAAATCAAACTCCCCATCTCGATTAGTTGATAAGGGCAATGGTCCGATAAAATCAATTCCGATTGATTCCCAGGGCCGGGAAGGTATGTCTAATGAATTCAGCAACCCATATGGCTTCTGATTGGAGGGTTTACTCTGCTTACAGGTTCGGCAAGAGTTGCAGAATTTCTGCATGTCACTAACATTTTCCACCATATGAATTCTCGGAGATAGGTAATGGTCTTCTGTGCTCCTAGATGAGCAAGTAGAGAATGTGCTTGGTCAATCAGGCGTTCACGTGCCTTCCAACCATTCACAATGATATCTGGAATACAGATAACTTCTCGCCCTTGTAGAGTAAGAAGAATATATCCGTCTTGCAACTTAAAGTTCTGATATGTATCCGGTGCATCCAAAATCATCTTAAAGAAAGGGTCTTGATCATATTTTCCCTTCAGCTGAGACAGAATGTGGTCGGCATCCAGGAAGGTCAAGGGGATTTGATGATCCACTGAGTCTAGGTCCTGACCTGGTCCTTTCACTGAGTCCAGATCCTGATCCAATCTTTCTGCTGGGAGATCCTGGCTAGTAGGTACAGCTGAATCTATACTTGATCCATCAGATGCTTCTGAAAGGTGACCATTCAGAGTGGTGTGTGTGTTTCGTTCACCTGTCCCCCCTCTGGATTGACCTTGCGGGCCACGAAGGACAAACCAGGGATGGACCCACTAGGCAAACTTAGCAGAGGTCTCCAGGTGACCAGTCTCGGCAGGTAAAATGTCCTGTTTCCTCCAGGTTGACAAGGTACCCCAGGCAGGAAGACAGATAGTCAACCGTGGAGCAGGCTGGTCCATAGACCCCAGAGCCCCATCCAGACTCAGTGCACTGGATTCTCAGATGACAGCATCACTGGACACACCCAGTCCAGCATCCAGGCCAGCCAACAATGGCACCATAACCTGATTGACCAAGCACATTCTATACTTGCTCATCTAGGAGCACAGAAGACCATCATCTATCTCCGAGAATTCATATGGTGGAAAACTATTGTCAGTGACATGCAGAAATTCTGCAACTCTTGCCGAACCTGTAAGTGGAGTAAACCCTCCAATCAGAAGCCATATGGGTTGCTGAATCCGTTAGACATACCTTCCTGGCCCTGGGAATCAATCAGAATTGATTTTATCGGACCATTGCCCTTATCAACTAATCAAGATGGGGAGTTTGATTCCATCACTGTGATAATTGATCTGCTCACTGCCATGGTGCACCTGGTGCCTAGTCACATCAATTACTCAGCAAAAGAGGTTGCTGAGCTTGTATTCGCAGAAGTCTATAAGTATCATGGGTTGCCTAGCTCCATAGTAAGTGACCGAGATATACTATTTACCAGCACCTTCTGGACACATCTCCATAAACTTCTGGGAGTGGAACAGCAGATGTCTAGTACCAATCACCCTCAGTCAGATGGGGCAACAGAATGGGCAAACCGAACCATCAGGCAGATGCTACGGGCCTGTATAAGTCTGACCCAGCGGGATTGGGTGTCACGACTGCCTGTAGTCAAGTTTGCCATTAATTCAGCACGATCAGAAACCACAGGGTACTCACCCTTTTTCCTAAACATGGGATGCCAACCACGAACCTTCATCTGGAATGACATTGCAAAAGAAGAATACCTGAGCATAAGGACATTTGCTCAGAAGATGAAGGCCGCAGTGATGATTGCCCATGATGCCATTTTGGAGGCACGCATCAAGCAAAGTTGCATTGCCAACCGGAAACGAACCCCAACTCCATTTGTTGTGAATGACTTGGCTTACCTCTCAACAAAGAATCTGTCCCTGCCTAAGGGGCAGGTCAGAAAGCTAGTTCCCAAGTATATCGGGCCATACTGCATTATTAGGGATTTCAGGAATCACTCATTTGAGCTTGAATTGCCAGCGAGACTATGCCAGCAGGGCATTCACCCTGTGTTCCATGCCTCATTATTGAGAATTCACCACCTGAGTGATGACCGCCTGTTTCCAGGCTGGCTAGAGACACAGGTTGCAGACTTTGGTGAGGTCGAACCTGAATGGGCGATTGATGCGATTAAGTTACATGTGGGAACCAGGATGGATGCCTTGTTCAAAGTGGCCTGGACATCAGGAGATGTCACTTGGGTGCCCTATTTGGAGCTCAAGCATCTATCCAAATTAACCGAATATCTCGACTTGCTAGAAGTTAAGCAGATAGAAGACTTACCGAGGAAAACCGGACATCCGCCCTCCGATGATCTGCAGATATTTAATGGCCTATGCGATGCAGTTGATGAGCCCAAGGAGTTTTTATTTATAGCAGTGACCTCTCTTACCATGCCCAACAATCTCAACAACTCTTCCACCATATTCTGAAGTGGTCGAGACTTTGTATTCGTCAACCAATCTGGCACCTCATATCTCGTTCCTGCTGTGCACCTCCAATTATGCCTCAAATATAGCCATCAGATCCGTTCCCGGGTGTATGCTGACCAATTACCCCTGGCTCCCATTGGGTACTTCTGGATCGCCTGGACTTACAATGTGGAACCTGGTATCTGGAGCCGTTTTTCAGAATTTGACAGTGAGGGCCGCTGGCTTGAGCTGTTCAGCCCAGAGCCAGACCCAGCCACGTTTTTTGGTGACCAACCTCCACCCTCCACTTCTCCACCTGAGGAGTCCGATCAGACCATTTACATGGAGGCACTTGTGCAATCCAAGCTAGCCTGATGATGGTGCATTTCCAGGGAAGTCCAAGAGTGTCAGATATACCATCTGGGATGTGGAGAAATTAGACTACGCACCTATTCCCCCACTCATCAATGTCCCTGGCAGTGTGGTGAAGCCCGCTCCACAACCCCCGCCTGCCCACAGGACTGGTGTTTGTCACCCAGTTGTGATTCACTGCTTCCACAGGGGGACTCAGTTGCGGGTCCCTCGTGCTCTTGGCACTTGCCATCAGTAGAGGTGCCGTCTGCTGCACATCTGGCAGCGGTCAGTGATGGGGACGGGTCAGGTGACCTTGAAGAGAAGGGTGTGGAGGATGCTGAGGGCATTCCAGATGATGATCAGGCTATGATGAATGGTGAGGAAGGAGATCGTGCATAAAGCACACACTGGAGGGGGAAATGTAGCGAGGCAACCAACAATCGGACTGATAGATGATGACTTAGCCCTCAACCCAGGCAGTGGAAGAAGACTTCCAGACTCAGTTCAGTGCCTAGGTGATCCAGTGATATTAGTGACTAGCTGATGAAGTATATAGTTGGAATGCCCGTGTATTTACTCTCCTCAGTCTTCCAAGAGATTATACCAGTTACTCTAGGGGGATTCGTGCAAACATTTGACTCTTGTAGCCGTTATTGCAACAATGAAGCAAGTCATTTTGACAGCTCATTGATCGGTATGGTGGGATCATTGGGGGGCGGCGGGATGGTGGGCAAGGCAAGACGGCTAGGGCAGGCATGATCGGCGGGTACCCTCAGCATTGCTCGGCAGGCATGCTGTTGGTTAAGTCTCTGCTTGAATTCAAGCAGGGCCTAATTGGACGTTCAGACTGTGTGGACAGTTTGGACATTCGGAAAATTCAATTGCCAGATGTCCTCGGCCAAATGGCTCAAAAAGTCAGGGAATTGAACTTTCCGAACATTCATGTGTCTGAATCTCTGAACACATATTCAGCAGACCCTTCATGCTGAAGGCCAATCTAAGCAGTGATTAAACCACATACCAATCATCCCACCTATCGTCATCTACCGCCCGCCTGCCTGCCCGCCATCTCACCTCTTTCCCATGCACAAACTCATCCCATATGCACCAGCTGCACTGCCCACACAATCAAGCCCCCCACATTGATTCTTGTCCCCATCACATCACTAGTCATGGATTTGGCTGCTCTGTCCATGATCATCTCCGCCAATCCATGCCTGCAATCAATCTCCTTTGATACCCTCCTTCTCTTTCTTTCCATCGCTGCTGCCCTCAAGAATGACATCCTTCTCCTCCAGCCATCCAACCAGCCTTTATCAATCCCTCTAGTTGTCCTTCCGAACTCAGCCCAGCACTTCTTATCTCACGCATGTGGTTTTGCCCTTCCTACTGTGCAAACATGCTGGTCAGTATTTAGGAAGACCATTTGGGATGACACATGGACCACCTCAATGCTCTTCCCATCTATCACAGCCTTTCATGACCATGGCACCCCTTACGGCTTCAGTACGTCCCTTTTACCAGTCTTCCACACACACACTTTACCTTAACAGCCTCGTGCGCTCTTTATCCCCTGGGTCAATATTGCTCAATGCCTGGTTGTCCTTGGACCACAAAAGGCATATGCATGGTGCATGCAGAGTAGCACCAAGGTGTCCTCTGTTATGTTTTACTTCATCTCTTGACTTGTTTTCACTTTGCTTCCACCATTTGTCATTGAACATTAGCCTCCTCATCCGATTCTCTCGCATCAGGCTCATAGTTTCATCATTAGTCACTGAGTTCCTTTCGCTATTCGTTGGTTTACTCATACGTTTACCAATCCTTGTTGTCTCCTCGTTGTTCTCATTTTACCTTGTTGATTCCCAAAATACTATAAAAACCCTCGTAGGTCTACCTGTCAACCTAACTTAGACCTACTCGGCAATTTACTTGCTTCCTCTGTGTGTCTTCGCTCAACACTTGACTGAGCGCTTTGCTCTTGCCCTTGTCCCTCTTGCTAGCTCGTCGCTAGGTAAGACTCCTCGACCATCAACAGTTTGTTGATAGAACCCTTGACCCTGCCATCTGCAGGCTACACTCTTCGTCCTCGTCTTGTTAATTAGCTGTTTGCTAATAACAATCCTCGTCCTTGATCTTCAGCCGAGTCCACGTTTTGACCCTTCAGGATCAAGCGTAACATCCTCTATATGGTAGCTAATGGTCTGCTTCCTGTTTATTCAGTACACCTGTCCTGTCAAGGTTTGTCTGTCACATATGTGGCACAACCATACTAACATTCAAGACACATGCAGTGTGTGAAGTAAACTATCACCACAACTTTTGCATTCACAAGGGCAAACAGATATACTATGGAGGAATTCCTGACATTCTCCAAATCAGTGAGCACCAGTTTGTTGAGCAGCAAGTTATTGAAATGTGGATGACATTGATGGATAGCTGGTTCATCTACTCATACCTCTACCACTCTCTTGGCTAATCTTCTGTGTAGTACCTCTGCCACTGCATGCACCAAATTCTACAATTTGTCAATGTCCTGGTCCAATGAACCCCCTGCCAAGTGGGCATTCAACTTCATGCTCTTGTCTGAGCATGTCTGGTCAGCATTTCTTCTCTACTGCCTACTTGAAAATGCAGCTGAGCGCGAAGAGTATCTTGTCGTCAAGCACACCAGAGAGCAGAAGGACTGCTTTAGCGATCTTGTCTAGGCACACAACCAATGGATGTGCATCCATAGGCAACCGGAGTTGACCCACCTTTGCGACAAGTGCATATAATGGTTTTACAGTCCTGATGGCACAAGTAAGTTATTCCTTGCTCATTACCATATTAACCCTGTCATGACCCAACCTGACAGTTGACCGCAAATGCTCTGTGGTCATCACTGATAGTGTGTGCATTGGCCATCCCTGCTGTGGTGTTCACAACTGCCATATCCCACTGAACAACAGCAGGGACCGCTTCTGTCCCTCACATGCAACCCTTGAGACTGTTTGCACCATTGTGGGTTGCAATGAGTCAGTTGTCACCAATTGTCTTGCATGCACCAATCCCGAACATCAAAAAATTGAGGCCCTTCACTATGACAAGGGACAATCGTGCTTTCAGCTTTGCAACCATCTGGAATGAGCCTGCCAAACCTATCTGCCTGGTTGTTCTTACAACACACGTGCCCTCTCATAGCTGACCAACCTCGATAATGACATGGAGTCATTCTCCATCGATACTGGTGGGCACATTGTGCCTGACGATTGCACTGAAAATGATGAAGGATGTGGACCACCTGCTCCTCCTGCCACGAGGAAAGTCCATGCCAAGTTCACCCAGTCAAGAACTCACAATGAACAGCTTGCTATTGCCCCGTGTGGCATCATATTCGCTTACAACACCATGTTTGGTGCAGAAGGTGTAGCGAGTGTTGCAGTGAGTCCAGTCCTATCTTGTTCCTCAGGGAGTTTTATTATCTCAGGAATTCCTCAAGCACACATTTCATGTTGAGGCCATCAAGCTGGACCACATTTTTTTTGATAACAACTGTTTGCTCACTCAACACATTAAGTCAGATCTGTATTTCACTACCATTGGTCTCATAGTCGACATCTTTCACTTCAAGTCCAAACACAAAGAAACACACATGTTTTATCAAGAGCACTGCAATCCTGCTGCCTACCCCGAGCTACTAGGCCCTGATGGAAACGGTTAGTTCTTCAACTTCTCCATTGCTGAGCAAACAAATGTGTGGATCAGCGGCTATCATGTGATTTGCAGGGAGATGTCAGTGGACAAGTATGACTTCTTCCTGGACCAAATGATACTGTGTCATAACCGTGTGACCAAGGCTAAGCTTGATATGCAAGGCTTTCACCCTACTAATTGGCCTGTCTAGTACTTTTTGTTCTGTCGTTTGAGTAGCACACATTGTAAACACTGTTTGAAATGTATGCCTGCAGAGTGACTACACAACAATCTATGTGAACAAAGCCATCTGTAACATACCAGAGTAGAAATGTAACTAAGGTGATAATTGATGTCCCATGCATCTATTACCTCTGATTTCCTGCTGCAAAAAGGATGACCACCAGCCCTCCTCTCTATGTCCATAGCCGATGTATTGTCTATGTACTGACGAGGTGACACTTATCCAATGGCACCAATGATTGTAAAATGTTGACTTGACAAACTTGGTGCTGAAGTGCCTTTCAAAGACCTCTTGCACCAAATGCTGTCTTTTTACTTTCTCCTGACATAGCCTGAATCCAGCATCAATCTCGTTTGTGTAGAAATCAAAAGGCCATATTCGTTTGTGATCACCTTGGTGGGATTGGGGGAGTCCTGATGGATTATGCTCAGGTGCTTGATCCAAACATCTGGGGTTCAGTGCCATAATGAGTGATGAACTGCTCATGACAAATGTAGACACTTACTGAGACACAGGCAGACTGTGGCCCTGCTTGTCCTTGTGGTTGTCAATAGTTTCAACTTCTTCAGAGGAATTGGAATTGGAGGTGAGCGATATGACCTTGTAGTTGTCAAGGGTGAGCCTGCGATCTCTGCTGGATGGTCTGAAATCACCGGCAGACCCAAGTGCCCACCGGAGTGCACCACAGTCGTTTTCACTGTCTGAGCACTGTCAGACATTAGCATACATTATGTCATGTAGTTTAACAAAAATTACCTGAGTATACCAGCGACCAAGGAACTCCCCTGGTGTGGTCCAGTGACATCAGCGCAGATGCTTGTAGCAGCCCAAGCATACATGATCATAGCTTGGTTTATCCTGGTAGAACCACACAGAGAACATCTGCTGCTCTTGCCATTCTACAGGTGGGGGAGAAGGCAGTGGAAAAGGTAAGAATCCACTGGATGGTATGAGGATAATCATGGCAACATTTCTGATCACTTACTTGACCAGTAGCAACTGTATGGATGGCGGCGGGGTGTATGATGGGCGTGCGGGGCTACCTACTCATACTACAGCACTTTATATTGCAACGGTTGTGTGTGTCCGGCATCTGGTGGCATTCAGTTTGGCATGTGTTTACAGACTCTGTCATAGTCTGCCATAGTCTGTTGTGGTGTGCATCAGCATGCAGCAGACTATGACAGAGTCTGTCGTCATCCGTCAGTCCACTGTCGTCATCCATCAGTCCACTGTCGTCATCCGCCATAGTCTGTCATGGTATGCATCGACATGCAGCAGACTCTGGAGTCTGTTGTAGTCCATTGGTCTGCTGTTGTAGTCCGCCATAGTCCGCTGTGGTGTGCATCAGCATGTGGCAGACTACAACAGAGTCTGTCGTAGTCTGTTCAGTCTGCTGTTATAGTCCGCCATAGTCCATCAGTCCAGTGGCATTTTAGGGAGTCTGTCATAGTCCACCTGTCATGGTCCATCACAGTCCAAGTGCAGCAGTGTGCAATAGTCCAGCAGTCCCAGCAGTGATATTGGAGAGCTTATTGTTGTATATACACAATGCATTACAAGCCCTAGACAAATGACAAATCTACTACTTGAGTGTCGCACACTTCGCAGTGCGTATCTTTCACTTGGCAGCCTTAGCCTGTGCATCCTGTGCAGGGTGAGCCACTAAGAAAAGATTGTATTGACCAGCATCACTGTAACCCACTGCAATGGCCTGATCTCTCACATCACGCAGTGCATGGAGCCATTGTGCCTTGTGATCGTAATAAGTTGAGGGCTTCCATGGCAGCTGGAAGAATGTCTGAAACTGAGCCTCTATCATAAGCTTACTCCTTGGCTTGAAGCAAAATGCAGTGTGGACGTTGATTGCATAGAAACTGGCAGGAAATCTTGCAAAAGTGCAATCCACACCAGGAATGAGACATGCGGCTTTCTGCATCTGGATAGGCTGGGTCCAGTCAAGGTCAACACTTTCATCATTGTAAAGAGAGATTGCATCATCTAGAGAAAATGAAAATGTCAGCAGGCACATATATGAGCATAGACCTCATCTCACCATGGCTGGAAAGATGTGCATTTGACTGGAGATCAAGTGATGGACAGTGCTGGAGATTATGCAGCTGTGGTGTACCATGGCCTTCCTCCTCAGATGTTAGCTCCAGGATGTCCATTTTACATACTGCCTGTGCTTGTTTGATGTATTTGCATTCTTGCAAGAGTGTGATATGGAGGTTGGGTTCACGGGCAGTGCTCCTGGCAGCAGCAACTTGAAGATTATGATCGAACTTGGGGTAGGAAGTAACATTCATGGCCTTGAAGAATAACTTCTGGGAAGGTGTGGTAAGCTTAATCACACTGTCAACCTTCATCTTGACCCAAGTGTCCAGTGCAGGGTTGCAATAATGGACAGGAGGGCAGGTGCCAGTCTCTCCTGGATCTACCAGCTCAAGGTCAGTAAGGACCAAGCACATGAGCTTGAAGTATAGATATGTGAACATGCCCTGAAAGTCGACAGTGACAGGGTTTACATCATTCTGGCTTTAGGGTGAGCATCACATGAATGAAAGAGTAAGTGGAGGAAATCATACCTCAACATAACTGAACACGATGATATGTTCCTGAACCCTCTTTCATTCCTGTAAGCACTCCTGGTCGCACTGACATTTTTGCTCTGCTCGCTCATGGACCTGTGTGATGTGTTCCATGTAAATGGGCCGCAATTGAGAGGTGTAATGTAGGTTCATTGACGGATATGTCATGGAGGGGCATGTAGGAAGTTATGCAGTGCTGGATTGAAGGGTTGACACTGTAGGGGACAGACCAGGCTCCTGTGAAGGGGACAGAGGGTGACTGGATGAGCACTGCAATGTGGGGGTTAGATGCAGCGCAGGACTGATATTGGACATTAAGACAGAAGACTGAGTTTGGGCCCCTGCAGGGGATGTACATGACGGTGGGTGATCCGGCAGCAGCAGGTGTTGACCTGAAGATGGTCGGCGGGCAATGTTCGCTGTATGCCCCTCTGATGCACACCCCCCTGCTGCACGGCAGTGTTTGTGACATATGTGGCACTGGCACTTGCGCCCTACTCTGGTAACAGTGCACTGTGGATGATGACAATGGTCCCCTGTGAGAGAATGGCCTCCACCAAGGGGAGGCAGAGATGTGAGCCGTGAAGGCACTATCTGAGAAGGGCCTATGCAAGATGTTAGAAGAGTCACTGGGAAGATATACCTGAACACTTGCAAACTCACCAAGGTCAAGGGTAGGTGAGGTTGTGGGAAATGTGCATAGTGAACTCCTGAGGCCATCACCCTAACAATACCAACTATGACAAGTATTACACTGGTTCAATTATATCAGCAAAAGTTCAAGAGATCGAAAAGAAGTGTTACTGCATAGTAGGGCCGCCCAGCATTGCAAGGATTTGTGGGCAGGACAAAGCATAGCGCTATATCAGCGCCACATTGGCACTGGCGAGAAGGGGGATAGGGAGGGGGGATGAATGGCATAGAGACAGAGCTATTGAATATGACATAGAGAAAATGAACATAGGTATAAGTAGCACAGCTATAAGACCAGTTAGACTTATCTTATCAAAGGATGGAGCACAATGAAATCATACCTGAAAGAGATGAGGAAATCAACATACATCAAGAAGACCAATGGCGAGTTAAGGGAGAGAGAGTCGAGGTGGTGAGGGCATGTGGGTGCAAGACCTGAGCTGTTTTATAAGTAAGAAGAATTCCTGGCAGATTGGAATGCTCACAACCATCTGCAGAGATAACAGTGAGGCCGGCAAATGAGGCAGAAATATCAATGCAGGAGGACAGAATGTTGAGAGCGATAGGTGAGATACGTAGGGGCTAGCATGACACACAGAGGCAGGCAGACCCTGGGACTGGAGAGAAGTTTGCATTCAAATGAAATGAAGTGAGTCATTTGGATGGCTCATTGATCGGGGCAGCAGGATCATTGGGGCATGGCAGGATGGTGAGTAAGGCCAGACAGCTAGGGCGGGCATGATTGGTGGGTACCCTCAGCATTGCTCAGCAGGCATGCCATTGGTTAAATCTCCACTTGAATTCAAACAGGGCATAATCGGACGTTCGGACTGTGTAGACAGTTCAGATGTTCAGAAAATTCAATTGCCAGATGTCCTCAAATGGCTCGGCTCCAGCTTGGCTTCTTTCCGGCTCTCTCCAGCTTATTCCTATAAAAAGAATGGCTCTATTGGCATAAGCTTGGCTGAGTCCCCAGCTAAAGCTGTGTCCTGTACACACCCAAGTTACTAAACTTTCAAAATTCTGCTTTGTTTAGTCCAGTCCAGCTGGTGTTGTTATGCTGAGTGTCTGCCCACCACCAGATTCAACTATATGATTTTCTTTCCTCTACACAGACCACCCTATCACCCTCTACCATATCCACGTTTCTTTCCATGTATATTCCTTCCATTTCTGTTCATTCTTGGGCCTATAAGCCTGTTTCCAAAAAGGTCTGGCCGGTCATAGCCCCTCTTGAGGAGGGGTACCATGTCCTCCACCGGTTACCAGACAATCCTCTTGCTGGCCTTTTACCATTACCTACTAACCCCCTGGACTTAGTGTTGCCTTGGCTCAGCTTTTGCATTTTTCAGCTTTTTTGGCCAAATTACTTCTAGTATATTCATTTTCACTCTAATTGACATGCACCCAGTGAATGAAATATAGCTTAATGTAGTCCTCACAATATTACTTACTTAAGCTAACTAGGGTTACCTGACCGCTTCTGAGATATCAGCCCAGCTTTATTTTCAGCTCAGCTTGAGTATAAATCAGCTTAAATAGAATATCTCAGAAATGATTGGATCAATTGTCATAATTCTTTTTTTGACTGACAGCCAGACCTAAAAACTGCATTGTGAGACCATATACATATATTTTAATCAAGCAGATAGCAAGATAAAAAATGCCAGCTTGAAGCTGTGGCAACATTAGTGAAGGCTACATTGAGCTACATTTCATTCATTGGGTGCATGTCAATTAGAGTGAAAACAAACATGCTAGAAGCAATTTGGCTAAAAAAGCTGAAAAATGCAAAAGCTGAGCTAAGACAACATTACCCATACCCACCTCATGGGTATGGGTATATTGGTGGGTACAGGTGTGGATATATGTAGGCTCAGATACCCTGGAGTATACCTATGATATTGCCTAAGCATAACTTGAAGCACTAGATAAAAAGTATACAAGAATATTAATCTAGCAGATAAATGCATGATTGTATCAGAATAAAGATTAACCAATATTGGCCATTGAAGGCTGTTGTGATGAGGCTGCACTTGTCACTTGTGAGACAATTACTGCTTTGAGCCTTTGGGAGTAAAATAGGCAGTTAGTTTAGTACTCTTCATATTTTACATCTCCTCTGTGTGAGTCATCTGCTTGAATGAGTCCAATATTGTTTCAAACTTATAAACAAAAGAACTGTCCAGCTCCTTGGTATATTTCTGCAGCAACAATGCTGCCTGCAGGGCCTTCTTTTATGTGGGTGCTAACTCAACAGCATTGTTGTTGATACCAGAAATAGCTGTCTCAGACTCCTACACCTTCTTTGCCTTTATAATGTCAATGTCCACTCTGCTCTGCTGCTAACTCTGACAGAAGAGTGCACAAAGGGGGGACTGGGTGGAGTTTAGAGGGGTGAGGACTTTGGCTTCAGTGACTCAGGTGGAGCACTGTGCCCTGGCAATCCCAGATTCTTGTATTTCAGAGGTTAGGCAAGAGAGATCAAAGGGACAGAGATGAAATCCATCAGACAGGAGGAAGGACAGAGAAGAGGAGGGTCACAGCAAAGAGAAGAAGACAAGAGACTTCAATATTTGAACTAAGGAGTAAGTCCTCAGCAGATCAGACTTATATATATGATATTGGAGGTGATACAGTATATACAAGAACATAGCATCAGAGGCAGAACAAGAAGGCTAAGCAAGACTAAGCAAGAAATGGAGAACTAAGTGAGGAATGTAATGTAAGCAAGGAATGGAGAGATGGAGTAATGTAACCAGTGGCCAGCCAAGTGATAACTGGCACTGCTAACAGAGTGGAGTCAGAGCTATAGTATAGAGTGTCAGGAGAAGAAGAAAAACATCTAAATACAAAGTGGAAGAAGCAGAATTGCCTGTGGAGCAAGTGGAGTTGTCACAGTCATGACATATAACCACATGGTAGATATCTTCATCAGTTGAATTGAAGATGTTGTGAGCCTCAGTAGTAGGATTCAGAAGTTTCATGATAGACATCCAATTTAAGCAATGAAGGGCACCCATTAGCTCTGTTAAGAATGTATCTCCAAGGACAACTCCAGAACTCCAGAGTTCAAACAGGGCTTCAGCTTCACCATATGTGGTGTGCCTCTGTCACAAGTCCAGTTGCCCTGAATTTACAGAGGGTTGGGTGAGGGTCAGAGTAACCTTGTTGCAAGCAATAAAGGTTGAGGGAGGATCAGAGGAGAGCCATCAAGGCTCAAGTGGAGGATCAGAGAGGACTGGGAGAGTCTTGGTTGATATTCGAACTGAGATATCTACAATATAGTACAGAATCTTATATATGGAGGGGAAGCACTAGTAAGAGAACCAGTAACTCAGAGCTGGAGGTGGAATGGTAGCAACAGAGCTGTGCTCCTAAGCAAAGCACAGGATCAGAGGGCTATGAAGGAAATGGGCAGTGTACAAGGGTAAGTGAGAAATGGAACATAAGTATAGTAAGATGGAATTATCTAAGTACAGGGTCCGGAGAGTCTAGAGTGCACACTCATCAAGAACACACTGGAGTTTGAGAGAGACAGGGCCAGAGTTGGATCTGGAAGTAGAAGTTGCACGGGATATAACAAGCTCCAGATCATCCAGTGCATATTCAACATGCTATAGAAGCCAGCAGTCTCCTATGGTTGTAAACCCATTTTCTAGCCCATCTCAAGTGTATATTTGGCATCCTAGTCATGTCCTGAGTCTGTCCATACCATCTCAAGGTTAGTCCATTTCATCTTCATTATATCCATCCTCCAGACTCTAGCATCTGGTTCCAGACTCATACATATCTGTCCAATCTGGTCCAGATTCACCTGCCAGATTGTCTATTTTTACTTATCTTGCATTGGTTCCTTTGTATTTTTGTATTTTCTTATATTTTTGACTATGATATATTGTTTTCTTGACATTCTGATGCTTAGAACCAAGTGTCCCTTTATAGGGCCTCATACGTTACCATAGCTACTAAGTCCAGAAAATATCTGGACTATAAAGAATGTGTATTGAGATCTTGAATCTCATTAACTCCCTCCCCATTGATCACCATCATTGTCATCCTCACCATCATTCTGATCATCATTTATCATCACCTGAATCCTTGTTCTTGACCCCTCATTTATATCCAGCCCTTGTCCTTGGCCTCCTGTTGGTATTCAACCCTTGTTCTTGGTCAGATTATTCTCTCTATCTTTGTTATTGTTGTTATTGTCATTCTGGGTCCTCATCGACATTCTTGAACCTCTATTTCTTTCTGGCCCTCATCCTTGTGTCGGAGTGTACAACCATGTGCGCAGCCACACATCAGACTCACCTATCATTCGCCACTCTAGATACAATATGTTTTTCCCTTTGTCCCCTTTGTCATTTCCTTTGATTCTTTGTGATCGCCTTTATTTCTTTGTCCTTTTGAGTGGCATGCCATGTATATGTAGCTTTCTATCATTACTGATCACCTCAGTCCGTTTGCCCCACAACGACTGAGGTGAGTACCCTTTTTATACTACCATATGAATACCATACTTACAGTGTATGTAGCGCTATCTTTGCTAGATAATATATGTCAGTCCGTTTGCCCTGCAATGACTGAGTGCTATCTTCGCTAGCCATCCTGTTCCCACACCGCTCCTCATAACCTTATACCTTGGTCTCATCCATTGGAGTCTGGTCCTAGTCCCTGACCAGATTGTCTGTTTTTACTGCTCATTACCATCTGGATTTGTTTCCTACCACTCTTATTCACTGGGGTAAGTCATAGCTTATCCATTCTTACACTAACTCCCTACAGAACCCCTTGGGACAAGAAAACTCACCCATACACACCACACCCCTACACCAACTACTTACTTTACAACACTTCTTAGCTTCCAAAACAAGATTGTCATAAGAACTGGAGTTTGTGGCAGGGAATGGCTGCTTACTGTGAATGAGTGATGAAATGGGAAGTGAGGGCTGAATATGTGAGACATCCAAGTCTGCAGTATTCAAGTCCAACTGCCAGTCTGGTAAAATGCTGGCTTTGCCCTGGCAGTTTCAGATTGTTGTTATGTTCACCTTATTCCAAGTGTCATTAGCAAGATGCATTGCCTTGAGCTGGTCAATATCATAGATCTCAGAAGGAGTGGTTCCTGAATCATAGAGATTGACTACATGCTGAAAAAATCTTGCATAATAGTGAGCTTTGAAGCAGTGAATAATGCCCTGGTCATTGAGCTGGACATGTGCAGTCAGATTTGGTTTGAAGTTTTGACATGAATTTGGGTGAGTATATCAGGTATGACATGGCCAGAGAAGTTGTCCTGTAAAAGAAGAATCTTCCTTCTCTCCTTTCTGAGTCTTGTATCCCAATCCAATAACCATTCTTAATAAAGTATAGCCATCATCTAGACTTTTGCATTGTTTTAATAATTCAAACCAAGCACAGATCCTGTTTTATTTTTGAAAGCACAAGGCTTGTATACCTTTCCAATAACAAGTGGGGCCAGTTTTTTTGAGCTATCTGTATTTGCCATGAAAAGGTAAGTTAATCTATTTTTTTTCCCTTTCATGCTAGCCTGTTGCTTGTTACAGAGTTCTCAGTTGGGTGGCATACTGTTAAAATGAACTTGAGATTTGTGACCATCCAAATTTAATTAAAGAAACATATGCATAGAATAGTGCAGTCTTGTCAGTATTGAAAATATCACATGGTTTGTAGCCATGCTTTTTGATTAGCTCCTGCACTCATAAGCACTCCTTGTCAACAGTATCAGAGGCCACAAATGCAGCCTCACCATGACACTTTATCTGCTTCAAGGCTTTTCATGTCTTGTACTGACTAAGCCATTCTTCACTGAGCTTAAGTCACTCATTCTTTGGTATGCCAGTGATATCAGCAAATGCTTTCCATTTTTGGCAGAGAATCTCACCCATTAGCAAGAGCTTATCTTCCATTGCTCTTGAAATCCAGAGATCCAACATCTCAGTCACCTCTGGATGTAATGTTGGACATACTCACTTCACAAAATAAGAAAGTCCTTCACTATGTTCATACTTAGCTTACCATTTTGCTTCCTGCTTAACCCAGTCTGAAATTCTTGGCTATGTGAGGTGAAGGTTGGAATAGTGCTTATTGAAATGGTTCACTGTCCTGACTTGAACCCTGCTGTTGGCATGATACCAATCTAAGATTTTAACTCTCTGCTCCAGTGTGGCAATTTCTTTTTTGTGAGATTTGACTCTAGGCTAGGTACATTTCCACTGGTTTGCAGGCATATGGGTTATAGGCATTACAGGACCTACAATGGACTCAGTCAAACTTTAGATCTCATATAAATTTTTCAAACACCATATATATGTGATTCTTTGTCAAAGAGACACTTTCCTTACCATTCACAGCAAGATCTGTCAGCTTCTGTACAATGGACTTGTCTTGTATGTCCAACCCCTCCAGAGTGTGTTCATAGTCAGAAGTGTTATCCAATTTATCAACCACATACTCTTCATTCACCATTATCCAACCACTTTTCATCAGCATCTGAAATTGGTTGATCAGCCTTTAGTGTGGCCCCAAGTGCAGCTTTGTGGGCTGATGTTTGATTACATAGCTTCTCAAGACTCTTTTTTAGAATGTCAACAGGTCTCATAATGGTGTGAAACAGCCAGAAAGATGGTGTTTCAGATTGCTGTTGCCATGTCAGGATGTTTGGTAGTGCTATTACATAATATAAATTTCCTAATTTGGTATTACCTATTATTTATTTCTCTCAGAAATATGTATGGGTTATCAGGTATCAGGTATGGCAGCATATTTCCTGCAAATCAACTTGGGATTCCAAAAAGCTATCAGATACAAGGGAGTATCACTTATATGGGGTATTGGCTATGAGGGAGTCAACTGTAGTTGAAGTTGAAAGTCAAAAAACTGTCTAAATGAGTTGTCATTTTAAAATGACTACCATTTTATCAGATCTCATCCAATTCCCTTGACTCTTGGGCCAGTAGAAAGCCAAGAGTAAGTACTTCATTTAATACACTCATATATCAGGGTTAGGGTTTATTATTATTATGGGATATTGCATTTAGTGTAAAATGTGCAAACATCTCAATAGTTTTTTGAGCTACTATAAGTACAACATAAGACTAAAATTACAAAATGTGAATATATGTATATGTTCTATTATGTTCAACTATATATGTACAAGGCCTGATACATGCTACTATGCACATGTATGCAAAGGTATGAAAAAGAGTATATGATGCAATGGGGAATTTTGCAATTATCACTGAGCTAAAGGCAGATTGCCCCAGGCCAACCAGAGCAATATAACAATGTCAGTACATATCATCAAATAGAATATATGAACAAGTTAAGCAATATATCACATGCTAATTTATGTCACACTCAAGGGTGTGATGCATATCAAGATCTGAAAGATCGAGCAAAGTGGGCAGACAGAGGAAAAAGGGGACCATGTCCAAGTGTGTCATAAGTACTGTGTCCATCTCTTACCACATGCCAGAAACACTATCATGAGCATTTTGTGCAAGTGTGTGTGGCAACACTGTGAACTCCATATTAAACAATGCTGCATGCAACAGGAAGCTGCAATATATATTTACTACTAAGAGGGCACTCTGTCAAGAGGACACACAATTACACCAACAGTGAATCAGTGCAGGTGTTATTTCCAGAACTATATCATTACACAAATGGACACATCTGGTCATAGATATTTCATTGGGTTTATAACTAGGCATATGTAAATACAAATAAACTAAATTGATCATAACCACATCTGAACAGCAGCTGTGTAATATTATCACTTGACAGCTCTAATGCCAGCCATTTGACTGATGAGGATGAGCAGAAAAAGGAAATTTCAGAGTGGTCTTACACTAGTCCAAAAGAAAACAGGCATAGCCCATCCTAAGATCATTTTGAATTTCCTGTTATGCTTTCCACTGGGGCTAATCTCCCATCAGCATCCAACATCCCATTAGGTTGCTTGCGCACATCTTGGTTTGTCTCCCCCCATCTCGCCAGCGACAGCCATCGGGCCCTGGATCACGTGCATGCTTCTGGTAACCTATCGTTCACCGTGCCTGGTGGTGTCGGCCGATCGTGTGCACATAACACAACGACGGACCCATTTCCTCTGCAAAGGTGAGAATGATTTTCTCACAGCTTACAACGGAAAAACAAACGTGATCACGCTTCCACGTCTGAAGCTCTGGGACAAAAAAAAGCGGGCGTGGGAGCCCATCGGGTCTCGGCTGACGAGAATAACCGGACGGAAGTGGGCAGCATGAACATTTAACATTTCCTTTCTCAACGGGTTTATTGGCTCCGGAACGTCGAATGGCTCGATGTTCGGTCTGTTGTGCGGTGCTTCTCCCCGTACCTCATGACCTCGTTCAAACCGCCTTCGCGCGGACGGGGTACCTGGATGCTGTCCCTCGGGTGCCGATATTTACGACTAACCCTATGCCCCTACTATAGCGCGATATGGGCACTCGCTGATGCAGGCCTGTGATGACGGTTAGTTCATCATCAACACAGATGGAGGAGACCAATGAATTTCAATGATCCGCCGTCGGTAGGGAACACGTTCACATTGCGAAGGTAGGCGCGGGAAGAAAGGAAGGAGTGGCGGGGGCTGTAGCAAGTTATCGAGGCGTTCGGGAATCCCGTTTCGTGATCGGTTTGTCACATTACAGGTAACCTCTCCCAAATTGGCAATATTTGCTGAGTACAAAATCACGCATGATTTTTTTTTCAGCATCCCAGGGATTTTTTTTTTCATGAAAGGCCTTCTCGTGTTCGACGTCAACGCAAGCCCTCTTACGAGCGCTCACGCTTCCAGAGGCAACAACTACCAGCCGTGTTCCGATACATCGCATCACATTTAATCGACCAGGTGTTCGAACTGTTTCTGCCTGCTGAGAGATTCTGTCGTCAAAAAATACATGTCAGGTGGCATCGACCATCCTACGATCGCGAACATCCACGGCAGTGGCCATAGGATCCAAACGATAGAATGGTGATAGTGGCGGACGACGACTGATGGCGATCAGGGCGGAGGCTGAAGAACCGGGCCTGGATTTTCTGGAACCGGACCGGAAGGCAAACAATGGTCAGGCCCATCATCCCTGGACGTACGCGCCCGTCCAATGGTATGTCGTCACCGTCATCGTAGTTCACAGTGCGGTGATTCGGATCCAATCATTTATCCTCAGGGGGGTAAGAACCAATCACACATGATAGCGGTGATATGTACATATGCCAGACCTTCATCTATTCATGAACGGTAGCCGGCTGGTGAGCACTTTTTCTTTGTATTCTGTTTGCGGCGCTGTATGATTGTGATGATGATCATGAGAGATTCTGTTGTTGGTGTGACTTTTTATTTTATTTTTGTGCTTGCTGCACAGCCTGTTCAGGATGGTCCGGGTGTTTCTCCCGCTCTGGCGATCGATCGTGTGACGTGTCATGCCGCATGTCGGGCTAGACTTTGAAGTTGGCTCCCTGGGTGCGGACGCGTCGTGATCGGCCGTCCCAGCATGCTCCTACAACTGCCCCAACGTTGCACGAACGACGCCGGTGAGCAGAATGATTTCCCCCAGGACGCTGAGGAGAGGCTCTACTAGGAACCAACAAAACGGGAAATGAAGGGCCAAAACAAGGTAGAACGAGCACGCTCGTCGCCCATGCCAACGCGCCTCTCCAATTTGAGAGAGGAGGAAAGAACGGCCGGTTCCATTCTCCACCGGCAGTGCGGACTGTGAAGGACGACATCAGATCTGAAATGAATCGCCTTCTCTACAGGGTTCTCCCAGACGCCCATCATCATATGCATGTATATGTATATATATTGTTATGATGTGATGATGGTACATTGCGAGGATAGTGCCCGGCTCCATCCCGAGAGGGTCTAGCCCTCTTCCGCGCAATATTCCGATGCCAAGCTATCTTTCGTTGCTCGACGCCCGCGGTCGTGACCAATTGCATTACACATATGCACTGGTCTGGGCAACCTCGGTTCTTGAGCACGGTACTGGAATTGTGCATCGGTGCGGAGCCAAAGGGGGGTGATGCGCGCCAAGAGGCAATCAACGGCCCGCTTTCCGTCCCCCGCTAAGGGTAGGCACACTGCCCCACAGATATATTGCAACGCTTAGCTGCAAGTTTAGCACTGGCCGCAAAATCCAATGACGAATATCTCGTCGCTATGGTGTAGGGCCGCGTTGTTGACGTTGTTGAACTGGCCTTGAGCGGGTGACATTATTCCCGCTTGGGTGTTTCCATCTTCTGCCAGCCCGAGAAGGGAAGGTTTCTCGCTTGTGCGTGCGACGCCCCCCGCCATGGCGTTTCCCGCATGTCCATGTTGTTTCGATCAATCAAGAACAAACAAGACCAAATCTGTCTGGCTCGAGAAAAGCGTCGGCTACCTCAAAAGGACCGCATGTGCGCTTGCACCAAACAGAGAGCGCCAAATTGCCGGGCTGTCGGAGTCGGAATTGGCCATCATATTAGGTAAGCAGATGAGTCATGTCGTGCAGGGGTGTAGTGTGGGCGCAACCCGGCGGTGGGGCAGGAGAGGACTGGCGAGGACGGGCAAGTTGATCGGTGTGTGGTGCCACGAGCGGCGAGTGTTGGCCGGGCGGGTTTGCTCTCTCTCCGTTTGTGCGGATCAAATGGGATGACAGGCTTGTCATCCTTCTCGCTCCTTTGATCACCAAACATCAGTGACAGAATGTCGTTGCTCGCTTCGGCCTCATTGACCCCGGCCCCGCGGATGGGGTCGCTCGCCCCACCCGTTTGGGGGACTTTTTCGCGCCCTGGAGGGTCGGCTGCCCGAAGGACGCGGTCAAGGCTAGTTGCAGCTCGACCCGGTTGTTGCGGGGCGATCTCGTGCGAGGGCGATCCCTGCGTGATTTTGGCTTCGGCCAAACGCAGCGCGCCTGATCGGGTCAGGCTCCACGACGACGCTCGTTAGCCGGTATCCTGGCGCGTTTCCGGAGACTGTATGACCCCTACGTGCTCGGAATAGAACAAAGGGAGTGCTGCGGACGTGCACCCGGGTGCGTGCGTGTGTGTATGTGACCGACACGGCGGCCTTTTCCCGTATGTTTGAAACACCTGCCCATGTCAAGATTCGAATTCGGAATTCGGACGCTGTCGGGTGTGGCAAGTGTACCGTCGCGGGTATGTACAGGCTTGGACCGTGCAGAGGCTGTCTACACGGTTCCGTCAAAGAACGCCATCCGGCCACCCACGCACGGCCACGATTGTCCAAGGAGCGTTAGTGAGTTGTGACGGCATGGACGGCGTTATTGGCGTTCCTGCGGCAGGTGCCAAGTCGTTGGCGGTGTTGGGGAGACCCTACGCTCTAGACCCATGCCCACGAGTGGTCTGCCTGTGGCATTGGGGAAGCACGAGATCTCGGGAGGCGTGCCAGCGTTCTCGGCACCCTTCGATAAGACATGTGTACATGTGTGCGCGCAGTGCTGTCATGATGGTGGTACACTTGAGCTTGGGTCCGGCGATGGCTTTGGCTTTGGCCTCGAGGTCAGTATTGAGCGTTCAAGGGTGGCATCAATCACTGCATCAAGGGACACTCCGCACGCCAATCTTTTACCTTTGCAGGGGGGCATCTTTGCAAGGTGCCTTTGGATGATCGTGACCCGTGACGGCGTGATCCACGGCATCAAGATGGTGGTTGTGGGTAACGTAAACGAGGTTTCCCATTGTCCGTTGGAGTATCGCTCGCTCGCCCGGTGCTAAGCAGACTTTTTGGCTATGTGCGTCCGTGCCTCAGTGAAACGGTTTCGCGTTATGGGCGCTGCTGATGGTTAACGTGATGGTATATGTACATATCTGCGTCGCTGTGGAAGCAGGGAAGCTTGGCCGTGCTGGGTGCACGTAAACTGTCGCAGCGACTGTCCATGCGCGATAAGTTCGGGGCCATGTGATCGGACGGAGACACAGCCGCGGCCGGCCTGGACTCGGCAAGAGGTGCAAAGGTCACCGTGGGGGGTCGTCGGGGGGGTCTCCCCTGTGATAAACGTGGCGTGTGTCAGCACGGCGAGGCAATGCCACCGGTGCCGTAGCTCGGCGGGCTGTTCCTGAACCACAGTCTCGGGCCAAATTCCAAGTCCGACGCGCGCGGTGCCTTAATTGTGGGTTGAGTTTGCAAACCTTTTCAGTGCTGATTTCAGGCACCTTATTAGAAGTTTTGTTCCTCTTTTCTCGCCCGCTCATGGAGGACTCAAAACCAGCCCTCGACGCAAACACCGTCGAAAACACTCCAACGCCAGATTTCCCCTCTGAAAAAGACTGCCTCGATACCGCCTCCCCCGCTGACCACAAGTCCCCCGCCTCTGACATGGCTGCCCTCGTCGCCCCCAGCAATCCCCCCCTCCTCCCCGCCGCCCCCGCCGCCCCTGGCATTGGCAAACGCTATCGTCCGACCCCTGCAAAGACGTTCCAGTGCAGAGGTTATGGCGAGTGTCGCATGGTCTTCAGCAGAAGCGAGCACTTGGCCAGGCACATTAGGTAGGTCCCAGGCACTCCATTCCCCCTCATCCCACTCGATCTCTTTTATCTCCGTTCAGGAAACACACTGGCGAACGTCCATTCACCTGCCATTGCTCCAAGCAATTTTCCCGCCTCGATAATCTCCGCCAACACGCACAGACGGTCCATGCAGATAAGCAGGACCAGAACGAGAGGATGATGCGCGAGCTCACCTCCCTCCATGCCTCCATGGCCGCCGCGAACAAGTCCGGCCAGACCAGAGGCAAGAGGAGCCAGGCTGCGCTCAATGTGGCTGCCTCCGCCGCTACCATCTCCGCGTCTCAGGATGGCGCCATGCGCCACCTCGACCTCGTCAAGGAAGAGGACATCAGTCCTCCCTCCATTCCGATGCACCAGCGTCCGGGCACCAGCACTGGCTACGAAGCCGGCAACCCCGTCATGTACTCCGACAGCTGGAACACCGACATCGACCGTGGGGATCCGCGGCCTCCCAATAATCATTCCTTTCGTGACTCCAACCAGTCCTTTCGTGTCCCCCCAGCATCAAATACATCCTCATTCTACGGGCAGCAGCAGCAGTCGCAGTCCTTTCTCCCCTTCGCCAACCCACTCAACGTCGGCCTCGCCTCACGGGATGGTCGCCCCGGATCTGGCAACAGCCGTCCACCCACTGCAGGTGGTCCAGACTCACATGCTCGAACACTCCCGCCCCTCGCAGCAGTCGTCTCCGCAACAATCTCCCCTCCATCATCCCAATCATTCCCCCTCCCACCACAATCCACACAACACGTACTTCCCCTACCCGGCTCAGCTGCATTTAGAAGACCTGCCACAGCCAATCGCCCAGGCACAGCTCCCGCATCATACTACGCCTCAAAACCCGCATACGCTGGAGGGCCTGGACTGGTCCATCAGCCAGAACTATCCCTTCCAGTCTATGGACGCAGCAGCGAACTGGCAGCGGCAGCAGCAACCGCAGCAGCTTACCAGCACAACGCATTCGAGGCAGATCCACAATCCCCAACAGCATACGACTCGCCGTTTTCCTTCCACCCACCGGCGCTCACCGAATCAGCAGTCTATGGCGGGTCCATCGACCCTTCACCAGGCATCCCTCGCAAGCGACCTTTCTCAGGAATCGACGGCCCACAGGATGAGGGGACATGTCGAGAACCAACAGGCGGCCTATCCGGATCTGGCGAATACGAATACGACTCAGAGTCACGCCCTCAATCTCGACGGCTCTCCGTCCTGGAACTCTGCAATGACGCAGATGCAGATGGCGGAATTCGATCATTTTTATCGAGCGCAGCCGGATCAACTTCACGACCGACTACCTCCTCTGGGCTCGTCTCATCCGCATCTGCCCTCGCACTCGTCGATCGGACTCCAGTCTCCAGCCACTCACTACTCCCAGGAGCTCAGCCGACAGCAACTGCATCAACAACATCTTCGTCTGGAACAGGCCCGACGGCATTCGTTGGAGGGCGATTATCTCCAGCATTTCGGAGGGACGCTTCATCCCCATCCATCACATCCGCAGTCACAGCAGCACAATTTCTTACCACTCACCGAGGAACCTTCTCGGCTTCACCTTTATCAGACGCATCGCGGAGCCCACGATCCCAGCCAGCCTCCGCTGCCTTCGCCGCCGTTGCTCGATCCGTCACCGTACATTCAAACCCGTCATCTCCATCCTCAAATGCAGCGACCTCACCCACATTACCACGCCGAGGAGAGTCACAGCATGAAGTACGATCCCCCGTCGCTGCGGTGTACTCCCCCGCTGCACTTGGAATGAAAGTATAGTTGCGGAAAAAAATATCTGTTTTAATTCCTATATCCAAATATCTGGTAATCGCAGCTATGAACAGTGATTCTGTGTTTTCAATATCTCGTTTCCGTTCCTTTTCTTTTTTTTCCCCTCCTCTTTGCTGTCTTGCTCGATTGGTGCGATGTCAATATCACATGCAGGTACATATCCCCATATTCTTTGCTTCCGTATACCTCGCCGTTTAATCCACTTTTACCCGCTACTGCCGATATACTGTGCGTAGCCACAATGATGATTACCCTCAGTTGTTCGCTCTCTTCTTTTTCCCTCTTCTTTTTCCTGTTCCGATGTAATCTCTGACAATGGTAGGATAGTGTCTGACTATCATCCTAATTTCTTGACTGTCGAACTAATATATATATAGTGTTTTTTTCAATGGGGTGGTGTGGTCACCAGTTCGATCACCGGACCGCTTGTCCGGGTGGGAACCGAGTCAGCACGGGTTTCATCGAGGGCCAGATTAACCGATGAGAGCGAAGGAGCCATAGGGAGTGATATAGATTGGCACGAGTGAGAACGGAAGGTGGCTCGTTATGGGGGTGGAAGGCGAATTCTTGGGTTTCGTCACAATAGTGATGGGACTCTGCTACCGAAACCCCGCTCCACCACTGAATGGCTGCTCTCGAACGTTGCCCTCTCACGTGAACCAAGAGGGAGGATATCCCCAGGTTACGCATTTCGGGACGATCATCGTCCGCATGTCTATATCTATGTCTACCTATCTTGGGCTCTCCTGAATCTCGGTGCCTGACGGGGGAGGAAATGAACGTCGAGGGCAGGGAGGGGAAGGAACGAGGCCCGAGGTCGAGGTTCGAGGTTCGAGGTTCGAGGCTGAGGCAAGGCGGAGGAAAAAAAAAAAAAAAAAGGGATCGGGGGGGGTGTTCCGATAATCGGTGTATGTATATCAGATATCAGTTGATAGGATAACGATAACGACCCGATAAGCTGAGCGTGATGTCATGTTGACATCTGGACCCTAGCAACAAAAGAAAAAAAAAAGCGGGCGGACGGGCGGACGGACAGACGGCCTCGTGGTGTGGGCGGGTGAGAACGGTTTGGAAAGCCCCCACAGCCCAGCCTCACTCCAACTGGATGTATTTGGAGGCCCCCCATCTAATCCCATGTGTGGGCGCGAATGGATGGCCTTGCGCCGTTTGTATGTTTTGTGACTGAGTACTGAGTCCGAGTCCGAGTCCGGGTTTCCCTGGTCAGCGGCCGCCCATCCACACCTTGCCACTTGCAACTTTAACACTCACTGATCAGAACGAGCTCCGTGACGGGTGGCGTGGACAGTAACGTTACCCGCAACGGACATGTTGACATGTGACAGTTTGACATGGAGCGTTGGACGTTTGGCATGGATGCATACGAATCGACCTTGGAACAGCCACATCCGACGGAATGAAAAAAAGATAAACAAGGACCTGGGTGAGACTGGGAAACAACGGCTCGATCGACCTGCCCTCGTGGGGAATGGCGATACGACGGGCCGACGGCTGTCGGAGGGTTTACTTTTTGAGACTGACATGGCTTGATTTGGGAGTGGTACAAACAGGTGTAAAGAGCGGTGTGGCAAATTCTGTGTGCGCGCGGTCATTATACACACGCTTCAACGAGGGTGATGTTACGCACGATGTGAGCCCGTCATTTTTTTCTTTTTCTGGTGTATGTCTCGACACGGTTTCGGTTTCTGAGACGCAACACTACACCTGTAGAAAACCACGGAATGCGAGGTCCAAGAGGGCCTTGGTGGCGCGAGAGGCAAAGGAAGTCGAGGATGTGCGGACGGCAATGTTTGTGCGTGGCACGCACACCGGCGAGGTCGTCCAAAATGCCATGAAAGAATTGGTGCGTGGTCCCCAACGCTCTCTCTGCATGGTGTGCTGACACACGCATAGATGGCACTCAAGAGACCCTACGCGATTTCGTTTTCGAAAAAGAACGTGGTCCGTCCGTTCGAGGATCCGTCCTCGCTCGAGTTCTGGGCTCAAAAAAACGATGCGTCGATGTTCGTACTCGGGCAGTCGACCAAGAAACGTCCGAATGGGCTTGTCGTTGTTCGCACGTTTGATGCGAGAGTGTTGGACATGTGTGAGCTGGGCGTAGACAGGTTCGTGAGCATGGCTGCATTCAAGGTCAGTCGCGGGACGCATATCGTCTTGTGATCCTGCTTGATCACACGCCCTTCCTCTCGTTATCGAACAGACGCCAAAGTCAACCCCAGGACATACACCGATGATGCATTTCGCTTCCGAGTTATTCGATACGCATCCCCGATACGTGCAGCTCAAGTCACTTCTCTTGGATTTGTTCAATGCCCAAGTGGTCGAATCGGTGTGTCTTCCTGGGTTGGAACACGTGATCAGCGTTGCGGTCGCACCATCTCCGCCGCATCAGACCGTGACAGTCGAGGGTGGATCACAGCAGGATGATCCGATGTATCTGCCCAAAGTACACGTGCGGATGTATACTGTCAAACTGGCGCCGTCAGGGACACGCGTACCGCGTGTGGAGCTGACGGAAATGGGACCCTCTCTCGATCTCTCCTTGCGGCGATGGCAAGAGGCAGATCCCGACATGTGGAAGGCAGCGATGAAGCGACCGAAGATAAAGAAACAAGATGTGGAGAAGGGGTTGGGGAAGCGGAAGAAGAACATGGCGGTGGATGAGATGGGTGATTTGAGGGGACGGGTGCACCTTGCGAAGCAGGATCTGAGCAAGTTGCAGACGCGCAAGATGAAGGGGCTGAAATCGCGGGTGGAGGGTGAGGCGGATGATTCTGAGGATCATAGCGGGGACGACGACGGGGAGGTGCAGCGGCCACGACGGAAACAATCGAGGCATTAATGAATGAGCTGTGTGCACGCCTTTCTCGGGTACATATCCATGGGGATGCCTCTGCTTACATAACTTGAACCCTCCCTTGCTGATGGAGGTGTGACTGAACGAAAATTCTCATACGAGCCTCACTGCCAGCGCTGTCAAACGAGCTCCCCCGTTCAAATATCAAAGGTAAAATGCCCATCGTCCCCCCCTCGCCGTCGCTGAGCCAGATCGTGCCCAAGCAGCTCAACGCTGGCATTGACCCTCCTCTCGAGGTAGTTCAGCATGGCAACGAGCGTATCCGACACTTGTCTGTACAGCATTTCTCTGTTCACCGTTCACTCATCTCACTTGTGCCACAGCGGCCAGCATCCCCGCAGCTCCGTCAGTTTAAACCACTTGTCCAAGTTTGTCTCTTGTTTACTTTTTTTTTTTCCCGTAAGTAGGTCTTCGCCGGGCACGCCGACGTTGGCTACGCCTACCTCCACCACCCCTACTACCACTACTACCCCTGCCAATACACCTACGACTTCCTCCTCTAATGCTGCCTCATCTGCGTCCTCTGCTTCCTCTGCGGCCTCGTCGTCATCGCGGTCGAGCTCTGCGGTGACGTCCAGCCCGTCATCCTCCACGATCACCTCGTCCTCACCAACGACCGCCCTGGCCACCACTTCATCTGATGGTTCGCTCCAGACGGTCACCTCGTTCGTGACGCCCACCGTGACGACCACCCCACAAAGTAGTCCACACTCGTCAAACTCGTGAGTGGCCTGTTTCTTTTTCTATTGCTGCCGTCTTTGTGTGCCGTCTCTCACGCAGGCTTGTGAATTGATCACGAACCTGGGCTCATCTTTCTTTACCCCACCCCACAGGTTCTTTTCAAACAAGGGTGCTGTTGCCGGTGTGTTCACAGTGGTTGGCTTGATCGTCGTTGCGCTTGTCATCGCTCTTGTGATCAATGCTATCCGGCGGCGTCGGGCGCAAAAGTTTGATAGGGACGTCGCTGAAGCCGCCGCAGAGGCCGCCGCCGCCTCCCACTCACCCTTTGACGACTACTCGTATCCCAACGCGGGTGGTCATGACAGCGGCGGCTATGGCTATTCGGACAATAGCCATGGAACGTACCAATTACCCGCTCTCCCACCTCAAAACGAGGCCTACGGTATGAGTGAAATGTCCCAGTATGATCCGTACGCTCCTGGTGCCGTTCTCCTGGCGGAAACGGCTGTCGATCGGTCGAGGAGTAGGAAAGACAGTGAGCCTCGTACGCCGGGCATTGCGGGTGTCGGTGCGGGTACGCTCGCCCGCGAGCCGAGCAAGCGTGCTCCGTATCACGCATTTGCCGGCCCTGGCGCGCAATCGCTCGAACTCCAGAATGTGGGCCGAGGCCAGCGCCGAAGCCAGCGCGCGGTGAACCAGGACGTCCTCGAAGCTGCCGGTCTCATTGATGCCAGTGCAACTGCCACCGGTGCTGCCGTCGCCCGCAAGCCTTCGGACATTACCCAGAATACCGTCAGTGGACGTTCGCAGTTTGGGTCTGTGAGCAGCGGCGGCCATCACCAGACCCAGACCCAGACCAAGTGGCAATCTGGATACCCCGTCGACTCTTATTATCCCCAACGTAATGATTCTCAGAATGCGGATCCGTTTGCTGGATACCCGCCTGTCGCTTCTCCGCCGGAGGCTCTTCCGAATCCGTATGAGGCTCCTTTGGTCCCTCCCGGTATCCAATCTGTTCCCGATGATGGGCATCCCGCATTGAGCTCGCCGCCTGCAATAAAGTCGGACGAGCAACGTATGAGCTACCAAGACGATGCCGACTATAGTCAAGGAAATCGCGTTTTGAGGGTACGTCGATGCGCTCTCGTTGGACTTGTCTCCTTTCCTCACCTCTCCTTTTTATCTCAGGTCGCCAACGAGTAGATTCTCAAAACATTGTGCAAATGGACATGAACGATTGAATTCAACATTGCCCGCTCTTGTTGCCCTGTTCCACGCTCCTTTGTTTTTTTTTCGCTACTTTCGACGTCGACGTCGAGGACGTGTGATACCCACCCCCGTGTCATCTGTGTGTTCGGTGTGGGTCCGGTCGTTCGTTTGTTTACAATTGCTTCTGTAGTCCACTCTTTCCGATGGCAGTACAACGCAGCCCTCGCTGGCTTTCCCTTCCCTTCCCCCCCTCTCTTTCATTACGTCGTATCCTAGTCTGCTCTGACATCTTTATTTATGATGCCCGTACCCCTGTCTCCCTTTTCTACTCTTTTCTTGCTCTTCTGTGACGGAAATCTCTACTGTATATAGAGCCAGACTGTCCCTTAAAACGACTAATCCGAATCGTCGAGAGAAATGACGGTTTACTTTTCGATATGCACTATAGGCGATCTCTCCTTTTCCTCGTACTATGGCCAAGCTCGGGGGGACGACCTATTCGGATAGGGTGGAAAAGAAATTGAAGTCCAATGATTCGTGTTGTTTGGGACCAAAAAAAAAAAAAAAGAGTTCTGGGTTTGGTGTATGTTCGTGGTAGGTGGTTGTCGTTCCAGGATCCACTACGAGTCGTTGTACAGGGTTTGGATTGCTCGATGGCGTGGGTTTGACTTCTGACATGGTTGGGATGTGAGAACACGGGCACCCGCACCCATGAAAAAAAAAACGGTCCTGAAATCCGTGGGGAAACCGCTCGGGGAATGACCTGGTCTAGCTAGGAAGACTAACAACGTCCATTCGAACGCGTGTTGCTTTTCTGTCAACATGGCCTTGGGTGGAGATCACAGACATGAGATTGGACGCCGGCTTTTGGAGTATATATGTATATGCTGGCGCGAGCGGGGTTTAGGCCCGTTGGCCGTTTCTCGCCTCGGACGTGTATACATCATACCGCGGACATGGCGTCAGAACCACCACCTCTTACAATGGCCGGTTTCAAAAAAAAAAACTCACTGATAAAGAGATCAGTAGGTCATCATGCGAGCCGGCCATCGCTGGACGTCGGGGCTTCCTCTCACATCTCCCAGGATAGAAGCAACGCCGTGATCATGAATGTCTTCTTCTGTCCGAGTCTGTTGGTAAAACCTTGTCTGGTGCCCAGCCAGCATTAGATGTTCGTGAGGCATGCCGCACGTCTGCATGTTTTTTTTTTTTTTGGGAAGAGCTATTGGACCAGATGGAACTCATCCATCGGAGAGACAACTTTGCCTCAATAAGGACGGCGTGCTGGCATGCTGTACAACGGGATCGCCCACCTCAGGAAGATATGCCTAACCCCGAAACAGGCAAGGATGAAGCATTTCGGCAACATGCATCCAACTCTGAGATCTGCCCATGGTTGCAGGGTATGTCACAACAGGGCCATCCATAGAAAGATAAAGAGAGGAGGGTTGACCACAGTTCCATCGAATGGGGTAATCTGCCGGATGGAATCAACCGTCTGTCTTGTAGGGGGACAAAGCCAAGCCATGCATTTGTAGGGCGAATCTGCGTCGCTTCCCTGGGGCTTGGAAAGGTTAGGTCCGAAGGGGAGTAGTATATGGCTGTGCCACTGCCAAAGCCGACGGTGCGCCATGTTGTGGCATGTTCAGAGAGCACGTTGCGGGATGGTGTGATGACCGGGCCGCCGCCCCTAGCACCGTGAATAGCCAATCGATAACGGCTTACCTCCGAACCCTTGGGATAGGTCAGTCGCCAGAGGCTTCTACCACCGCACGACATACGTAGGCGTAAAAAAAAACGCTGACGGTCGCTTTCATGCATACGTTTTACCACCAAACGGGAGGGCGATCCAACGTTTCGCACGACAACTGTGGATGTTGCAAGGTGCGAAACAAAGATGGGCGTGTTCAGAAGCGGCGCGAAAGGGGTGGGTGATGGACACTTGGGTGCGCATTACTGACCGACGGTCTCACCTGACCCAAGTAGCTGAAGACAAGTTGGAATTAACTCGACAAAGTGAGCGCCAAGGACAGTGAGGTCTATTTGAATGAACATCTTGCAATGGAGTTGAAAGTCTCTCGTCGAACGGACTAGATGTGCTGGGAATGATGACTAAGGGCGACGACAAAGTCCGAGCAAGATACCGAACGCAGTCGCGGGAAGGCAGTTGAGCCGGCTGCTCTGAATTAACACCCAGTATGCGCATGTAACGCAAATGGGGCAAGGGATTCAAATTACGCTCCATTGGCCTTGACAGAAACAAATAGTTATTGGGCCCGTCGAGGTGGGAACAAAGCCCCCGACTCTGGCGAGATAATCGGCCTGCTAGTGATTCTCGCGTCGGAGTAAAAAATCAACAACTGGCGGGACGCGTATCTCACTCCGCACGCGTGACACGTCCTCGTCGGTGATGTTGTACCGTCTGACAAGCTCCTCAATCTTGTCCACAACCGCATCGCGCTCTTCAGGCAGCATTGCACCGGCCGCATTGAGGTCGTTCACTTCCAAGTGGACACGTTTTCTATACATGTAGACGCACACCGCGAGGGTCACGTCCCGAGCAGTGACAGATCCATGTGGTGCAAGGATGAAAAGAATCCTCATAACATAGATCAGGTCGGTGATGTACGCCACGAAGCGTTTTACAATAGTTTGGCTAATTTCAGTGTTAGTATCTAGCTTGACAACCAACAGGAGGCATAGTCACTCACGTCGACTTGAAAAATTTCGAAACACATCTCTACGAGGGTGATTACTCTGGTGACGGGGAATGTAACAACAAGGAAGGAGTCAGTGATGAGTGGGGCCAGTTCGGAGACCGTGGGCACTGCAGAGCCCTCGTCTCCACCTGGAATGTCATGTACTCCAAGATTTGAAGTATCCAATAACGCTTTTTTGAACTCATCGTCTTCCAGGGCCTTTTACAGGGTCAGGTACTACATCATGAAAAGGAATAGTTCTCACCCTTTCTGGGTCATCGAAGTTCCAAACCTGGATGATGTCATGGTGCATGCGAAGCAAGTATTCCTTGACTGTGTCAGGGGATCTGAAGCTTGCACCAAGGTTCGCCCAGTATTCTTGAGCCATGTTTCAGAACCATAACGCGGAAATATCAAGGACTCACTGTTTTTCCCTATTCTGCAAAGGTACGAAGATATGAGCTTGGCCTTGAGAGTGATAAATATACGGCGTACTCGATGGTAAGATTTACGTTTTCTTCAATGCTTGCTCGCTGTGCCATACCTGCAATATACAATGGCGCAATGTGCTCGATAGTTGTTCCCTCGGACACCACACCGTGCCGTAGACCAGTTAGGATGTACCGTTCGATCTCAGATGTAGTCTTTTTCACCAGCTCAGGAATCATCGGTTCCAGATTATAACCACGTTTCGCTGTCATACCTTTAATCAATAATGCACAAGCAAGGTGCAAAATGGTACATACTAGAGACAACCGCATGTAGTATGTCGCCTATTGTTCGCAGGAGGGGTTCCGTGCAGTGCTCTTGTAGATATTTCGCTCTTCGTTGTTCTAGAAGGGTCTGCGCCTCCTTTATTGTCCTGAACTTAGCACACCTTCAGTACGCAAAGCTATTATAAGTGTGTTATCTAGCAAGTCGAGCTTCGTCAGCACAACGACAATCGGAACTACAACACGTTGGAGATTTTCAGATACCAACCAGCCAGGGTCATCTCATTTACGTACTATCGCCGAGCCCTTTTATCGCTCAGGAATTCCTCCATACCGGCCTCAAGTAGGCTTCCGTTCGCATATGGCACCGGGAGGCACACCCTGAGTACCTGATCAATTGCATTCTGACAGGAACAGGATGTGTTACCAAACAGCGTGCAATCTATCCTTTAAATCCTGCTTTTGTCGTCGTTCACGGATGAAATTTTTGACCTTCGCCAGATTGTCGCCTTCTGCTGCCTCGAGTCCGAGGCTGTCATGGAGAACGAAAAGGCCATTTCCTTCTGAGACGAATTCGCGATCGATTTCAGTATGTTCTCGCGAGGTTGAGCTGGTGAGCTGGTAGAGATGTTTGCGAGCGCAATCATGGGAGGCAGGAGTAGACTGACTACGTCTTCGACCCCGAATACGTCTCTAATAAGGGAGGACTTCCCAGCACCAGTCTGAGAGTTTCAACTGTCAGTGATCGGCCATTGTTGGACGTGGGGAAAGATAGACGCACATTTCCTATGATTAACAATCGGAATCTTCAACTTATCAGTTTGGGTACTTGCAATCAATCAAAAGGGTGAATGTTTTCTCACCGAGGACATATGCGGGGGATTTCGCTCGTTGTGGGAGACAGGGTGTCATGGGAACTTTCAATGAAGCAGGGCGCAATCAGGCACGTGAGCCATCTCGTCAGCGGCGGATTCACTTGAGATATCAACAGTCACGAAAATATGTTTGGAGAGTTTCATGTATGCTTCAAAAGACCAATGTTAAATGTGTTCAAGAGGGTGCGTAGTGTAGCTTACCTCTCTTCCCCTGTATATCTTCCCGCAATTCCTTCACGATATCGTTGTGTTTCATGACCAAGGTGACGTGGGGTACGTTCAATACCCAACTATCGTGATTGGTACTGCATTGATATAGATAATTCATCCCCGGTAGACAGTTCGCTGAAATGAACGATCAGCACTCAGAGCCTGCTCACGAATCGATCCGACTGAGTATCCTCACAGAGGGACATCGAACGCTTCCTTGCGCTCCTGACCAGGAGATAGTTTTCCCGGAATCTCCTTTGTGAAGCCTCCAGTCTGGGTGCGAAGTACGATCCGGTCCACGATCTTGTTAGATGCCTGCTCGACGCCGACAGTGATGCTTATCAAAAATGGATCGTTCTACGTTGAAACCATACGAGAGTGAGGGCAACCTGATATATAGATAGCGTGCTCAGATGATGGGGGTGATATGGTGGCGTTGATGGATCAGGTATCTGGGTGGGTTGCAGACACGTGGACCGCGGGCAGGATCTACAATATGGAGATAACGATAGCCCTTGATTGCCCGCCGGCACTTGCTGTAACACGTTTAGGTGAACCTATGACCCCATGCTTGCATGAATAATCTATTAATGAACTTACCGTGCAGAATGAATCCAAGCGACCGTCCGAAGGAAACGTCGACTCCGATACTGGTCGAGCTAGCCCATGCATCTGCGCCGTTCCTTTCCACATTTTTCGTCATCCATCTGTCTGCGCCCGTGCTCGCGAACATGGGAGGGTCGAACCTGTCTTCGAATCTCCTGGTATGTGTTGAAGCGGCGCTCGCATGATATGCTGAACCCACGCGTGAGCATTTTAATATCTATCTCCATCTCTATATGCGATATTGTGTGTGCGGTTTGATATGGCGAGCAGCTCTTGGGACGGGAGTACTACCAAATTCCCTTTGAAAACGTATCTTCTCCTGACGCCCTTCGTGATACACATCGTGTCAGGTGTGGTCCGCAGACTTGTCGCGGCCACCTCCGAACAAGAACGACAACCCCGGAAACTGACGAGCCCGCTCGGCCTCACCGCCTACGCCGTCGGACCAGCAGAGCTCGACTACGAGTTCATCAAGACCGGTCTGAGCCGGTTCCCCTGGCGAAGTTGGATGTTCAAGTATGCGGGGTTCGTGGGGAGTGTGTTGGCGCATGTTGTGGAGGGCATGGCTTGGTGGCGCTGCCGGGCTGTCATCGCGAACACGGAAACTCATCGTGGGTACGGCGGCAATCTCTGTGATGCTAGGCCTCTGGATGTTGTCGAGAGAGCCTCTGATGGCGCTGTCGTCTACGATCAAGCGCTATCACGCGTGTTTCACGACGGCGTGGGTGTACCAGATCTAGGGTCCGTTCGTTGCGAGGCAGGTAACTATGAATTTCAGAGTCCTTCTTATCTATCTTACTGCCACGCGTTCCAAAGGTGTATCAAACGAACAAGTCCATCTTTCCAGCAAAAGAATGTCCATTGAAATGCGTGTATTCGAATTTCGACCATGGGAACAAAAAAAGGGAAAAAAGTGCCTTGTCTGTTTCATCAAGGAGCCAATCATGCACAACACACCGGAAGTAAACTGGCCAGCACCCATGCCTTTATTTGATCAAAGCCCACAGGCGGAGGCGTTCACTTGAACCGACGTAACCTGGACTCTCCCATACTCGACTGCATGCCCACCCGTGAGCGCGTTCATCGCCTCCTTGGACAGGTTAAACCCATCGAGTGCAACGTCGAGCACCAAGACGGTAAGGGTATTGTTCGTGCCCGAGCTGGGGTTCGTGTACGTGAGATTGTAACACGTCCCGCATGCAGGCGAGTTCCACCCGGTCACGGTGTACGCGCCTCCGAGGTTAGGGAACGTGGGGAGGGATCCGAGGGTAGTGTAACCCTTGGTGATGAGACCGTAGGTGCCATCGGAACAGGCGACGGACGTGAGCGAGAGCGAAGCGTTGTCATACGTGGTGTCGTATGAGAGACTCTCTGTCGACTGTACAAAGGCGGGGAGAGCGAATGCGATGGCAGCGGCGGCGAGAGAAACGAACTTCATGGTGATGTTGGTAGTGGTGATGCCGAGTGAGGTGAAATCAGAGGAGAAGAACGAGGGCGTACGAGCTGATAAGACCCAGGTCATCGCAGTCGTCATATTTGTATGCTTCTATCCCCCTCAGCCAGGTTCGCGTCAGCTGATGCACGGGAGCATGCGGAGGACATACACTGCCGAGGTGACTTCCCGTCAGGATTTAGGGGTTTACAGACAACTGCAGATCTGAGCTCAGTTGACCTCGAGTAGATTTAGTGACTGCGTCTGACTCGAATTCAATTCTTATTTTGGTAGCGGAGGGGGACAGCTGAACGGTGGGGCGAGATCGCCATCAGCATAAAGATGGTAGTCAAACCTGTTAGGTCGGGTGTCAACTCCCTCCGTTGTTCTCATGACGGCGGATTATCCGCTATACTCTCCCACGGGGTGATACGCGTTCTATTCCCCGTGGCCAAAACGAGCGATGACCGTGCGCCGAACGTTCATGTATTGAAACACCCCCAAAACTACTAGAATGACACGAGTGGACTGCTCTGGAGATCCACGAGGATGGACCTAGGCTTCATCAACCTGTGTTGGCGGTCACATCAGTAGCATGGCGTGATTGCCGGGAACTGTCGTTTGAGTGTATTCTGCATCTCGCCGGTTTGTTTGAGTTTACGAGGCGAACGGATCACATCATTCCTTGATGGCCATTTGCTAAAATTTGGCGTTGGACGAGGTCCCGCAGGAAAAACCCGGGTTTTCAGACAACCCAAGGCTAGGAGATTGAAGCGGAGCCCAAAATCTGACATATCACCTAATGTCTCTAGATTCTGCTACTAGTACCTCTACCTTGACACCTGAGCACAGTGTCAGCTTCCAGGATGATACAGAAACAGAGGAAGACCTGGATGACCTTGTTATCCATCTTTTGCTTGAACAAAATTACCAGATCAGCCAAGTGATAATGAAGTATATTCATGTTATTACAGAGCTCACTGTGTTATCACAACAGTATGCATGACCCATTCTGTATCATACATCCCTCTTGACTGGTGAAATGTGGGTCCAGGAACTATTTCATGGCCATCCAGATCACATCCAAAGTGAGCTTGGTGTTGTCAAGACTGGGTCTCCAGGAGTAACTCTGGAACTCTGGAGTTTGAACAGGGCTTCAGCTTCACCTTATGTGATGCACTCTTGTCACTAATCCAGTGCCCTGAATTTACAGAGAGTCAGGGTGCAGGTCAGAGTGATCTTGTTGCTGGCAATGAAGATCAAGGGTGGGTCAGAGAAGAGCTGTTGAGGCTCAAACAAAGAATTAGAGAGGATAGTTGAGCTAGAGAATTTAAAAACTGAGGTATCTATAACAAAGTACAGACTATTTATATGGAGGTTAAACACTGGTACTAGGACTGATGATATCTATGTCCATGGCATCAGGGTCTTGAGTGGAAGAGGAGAAGATAGGGTAGTAATAGATCTGGCAGTGATCATTTTCCTTGAAGTATGTGTTAGCTCTTTCCCATTGAATAACAAAGTAAATGGCTTTGTAATACCATTCTTCTATGGTAACAGGGATAGTGTCTATGGAAAATATTAATTGACAAAGGAAATCAGATATTTCAGCAGTGAAGAAGTTAACTAGAATAGTGTTAGTGGAGATTTCACTGAGTAAAACTTGGTTCTGGAATTTGGTGATATAGGTGTTTATATTTGAGAGCTTCTTTATCAGGTAATCTGGAGCCATTAGATGGTTTAAGCAATGGTATCCTCATGCTTGAAGACCTATTTGAAATCAACAACAAATTTGATGAAAGACCCAAATCCTTTCTCAGGGTTGGTGAGGACTTTGTTTCAGAAGGTGTTAGCTCAAGAGGCTGCAAATCCTTCCTTTGTGAAAGATAGGGTGAAGGCAATTTTCTTTTGGTTGGTATTGTATATATAGGTCACCATTGATAATGAGGTAGAATTGTATAGAGTTAAGCTAGGGAATGGCTTTATCATATGATTCATTGAAATCTTCAGATTTCCTGAGACACAGCTCAGTGGCTTTGCCAGACATGGGAGGATCAATCTGAGGTGAACTGGGGGAATGGTTTTGTTGGAAATAGGGAAGGGAGATAACCATGATGGGCTCATAATATCATAGTGATGACCATGACGGGCTCATAATATCATGGTCAGTCATTCCCAAGCCCATAGCAGCAAGTATTACCATAACAACAAATCTACATAATAGAGAGAATGTCAGAGGAAGGCTCATAAGAAACACTAACTGATAAGGGGCACTCTTGCAAGACTTTGGTGCTTGAGTAGTATGAGGTTGGAGCAAGGTTTGAGAAGCATTGATAATCGAGAGTAGTTGAGTGAACAATACTAAAGCTAAGGCTCAACAGTTATAGAGGTTAAACACCTAGATATTTGGTTTGTAGGTGATTTGTTAGTTACTATATATGAATATACATGAGGGTCCTTATATAGTGAAAAAGCAATAAAGTTAAAGCTCAGATAGAGTGATTCTAACTCAGATGAAACACATCTGAGTCATAAAGAATCAGTAAACATGTACTGCTATTGGATAATAAAAATGGTAAGTGTCAGGATACTGATTTCCGGCCTATACCCCTATCTATTCCTTTCCCCTATCTTATCTAATCTCTTCTTTATCTTATCTATACCTCATTCCGTTCCTGGTCTAGATCATTCCCTGTGACATCATGCTTTGGTCAAGCATTGCATCATACTACGTCATTCCATTCTAGGGCATAGGGCTTATCTGGGCTTAGGGTTGGTACAGGGTTCTATGCTTCTCTTGCTTTTATTTAATCTCCACCTATGCTTCTTATTCATTTCTGCTCCTTCTATTGTTATAGGGTTTCCCATGGGTCTAGGGTATATTATGTAATGTACACATGTATAGTAGTATTTAACCAGTATTCGTAGGATGTACCTACTCATACTTGGAATTCTCATCCTTCAGCTCTTGTCCTCACAAGACATTAGTTGCCGCAGGCCTTCTTGAGTTGCTCATTTTGAGTTGCCTGAGATTGTTCCCTGATAGTAAGGGGTTGAGAGCTAAACACTATTGGCTAGGATCAAGGGTATGATGTCATGATTACTGAGCATGACAGATTATGACTCAACATAAGTCAGATCTCAGTCAGCAACCTAGGTGTGTCCAGGATGGACTATTGGATCACCATGTAATCCTGGGTGCATACCAGGTAAACCAGGGTGTCATGGGGAATGTAAGGCTATAGTAATGAAATAATGTCAGTAACATTCCTGCATTACCTGAGATCAATGATGTCATAGTACATCATGATCTGGATCTATAATGTGAAGGTTTAACATTCTGTCACGTCTGGAAACTCTAAATGATCAGAAGAACATGAAAGCTAAATGCTAGCTGAAATCTGCTAGTCACAGCAACATGCCAGGATTTCAACAGGTTTTAATAGAATATAAGCCACTCATGACATTGATGGGCATATTCTTGTTCTTTCAGGTGAGGGAAGATAGATTGACAGGAGATTGGGGTAGGTAATAGAGTGAGTTCCCTTGGGAGGGATAGTCCAGATGAGAGTTGGTGTGCAAGGTCAAGGTCTTTCTGTTTTTCAGTGACAGAAGAAATGGAAAGATCAGGGGACAAGGGACAGTTTTCTTCTTTTGACCTAGGGTATTCAGGCTTAGAGTTGACCTTTTGGGTTTCTCAGGGGGTCCTAAAGAGGGAATCAAGAAGGGATGGGGGTGGGGGCAGGTGACAGGGAAAAATATTGGTGAGTTAGGTGATACTAATTGTGACAGTAGAGCTTAGATCTTTTGTTACACTTTGATCCTGAAGGGTCAAGCATGGACTCAGCTAAGGGCAAGGAATGAAAAAGAGTGGTCAGTAATGGTTATCACAGGATGAGTGATGAAGGATGTAGCCTGCTATGCTGCAGGGACAAGAGTTCACCCAATAGATGGTCAGTAAGGGACTTCCCATATAGGGTGGTTATGAAGGACAAAGGTTATGAGTGAAATGCTCACTCATGTGTAGAGTAAAGACATAAAGAAAGGGATATGATTGTCAAGTAAGTCTAAGCTAAGGAATAGCTACCTACAAGGCAGGTTTATATACTATCCTAAGGACAAACAAGAAACTACTTAGAACAATGGAAACATACAATGATTGGTAAGGGAGAAGTATGGTATGTAAGCTGACTGAGTGAATGAGTAAGCCAGCCAATGGCAGAAATAAAGCTATGAGCAAGACTGGAATGACAAGCTTGATATGAGGGAATCAAGTGAGGAGGAGTAAGTCTATATAACTAAGTGGAAATAAAGGAAAAAAGTGGACATAGAAATGAATTGTAACAGTACCTACTTGTGCACAGCATATCACAAGCTGGTCTAATGGGAGCTGCATATTGCACAGCCATTGTGAACAGGGGGGCTTTCAGCAGAAACATGGTGAGTGCTTGCAAATCACAGGGTAAGACTGCCTATAGTAATGATGATAAGTATTATCCCCAGTGACTGCTTACCTGGTTGTCCCAACAAGGTCATATAAGCATAAGTGCCAAGGTGATGAGGGAGCTGTGTGAACAGATCAATATGTTGAAGGTAAGGATATGTGTTTATACAAGACCAACCTTGTTCCTTGACATTTGGATGCTGACAACTCTGTACTGTTGAAAAATGTCATTAACAAATGCTAGTAGGTAGCAACCCTAAGGACACAGAAATGGCAATCTGGCCAGGGTTAAGAAGCTACACACCCAAGCACAGCTGGATGACTCACTCAAGAGTGCAACTAGCAATCCACTCCTTCATGTGATAAGCAGAGCAGCATGGCAGAGGAAGTGTGCAGGGCTCAAAACCCCACCTTGGAGGTCACCTGATGAAAACAAGTGTCCCTCTTTTTTTCTCCCCTGCTGTGATAGATAGGTCTATCATCTGACAATTGTGCATGTATTATTAGAGATACTATTGGTTTGACACTTGTGATTGTTGTCACTGTTAGTGATACATATACATGAGGTTGAGGTGACACTCACCCGAGAGTGCGACTAGTAATCCACTCCTTTACATGTAAGTAGAGCAGTATGGCGCGGAGGAAGCGCGCGGGGCTCAAAACTCCGCCTCGGAGGTCACTCGATCGAAACGAGTGTCCCTCTTTTCTTTTTTCTCCGTCATGATGAATAGGTCTATTGTCTGACAATTGTGCATGTATTGTTAGAGATACCACCAGTTTGACACCTGTGATTGTTGTCACTGTTGGTGGTACATATACATGAGGCTGAGGTGACACTCGCCCGAGAGTGCGACTAGTAATCCACTCCTTCATGTGGTAAGCAGAGCAACAGAGGAAGCGCGTGGGGCTCAAAACCCCGACTCTGTATCGTACTTACCCAACAAAGCAGCCTCGCCGGAAAAAGGAAAAGGAAAGCCGCTACACATTGCGAGATCTACTGACATAAGCGCGATTAATGGTAAGTGTTGTGGTATCAAACTCCACCATTACACGGAACAACAGGATTAAGAAAGCCGAATCTGTCTTGCGGAACAGGATGGTCTTTCAATCATAGCGGATTATCGCAAAGTCTTTGAACCACGTATACTGCTCTTTTGGCGTAGCATATTGCTTTCCATGGCCTCCGAAAAAAGTACTTGAGAATGGGTAAGCATGGGGTGGCCCGACTATCGGAGACCGCACAGTACCTGAAAAAAAGACCGAGGAACTCTGCAGGTCGTAAGTCGTCATTGTTCTGATCCAACGTGATCGTGGTCACGGAAGGAGCGAAAGACGTAGATATCGACTTGTTCTTCTTGGACTGCTGAGCGACGTCTCTGTAAAATACGTCCGTCCGATTAATCCTCGGTCGTCCATCGACGAACAGCGTGAAAAGTCCGTTACTTTGTCCTGGAGTATTAAGAACGACGTTTTGCCGGAGGTGTGTCCAATCGCCGGCGGTGAAGTTGAAGGTACCCCGACCAATGGAGAGCCCGTAAGTGGCATCACAGACTGACCCTACGTCCGCGCACAATGCGGCAGTTTGTTTATCCTTGGGAGCGTACTACGAACGGACGTGAACGATAGAGCTCAGTGCAGGAAAGAGGGGAAAGCAGAATTAAAGTTGAACGAGGAACACACCAGATAAAGCTCCCCAACGCCCTGCGGACGCCACATCAAACGCGTACTGAAGCAATCACGAGCGGAGGAACCACCCGAGCACCCAGTATGCCCCCCAAACAAGCCTGGTAGCTTCCCCCCTTTTACCCAATCGAAATCTGCGGGAAAGAACACATTATATTCTAACGTGACATTGCGCGCACCGGCTAGATTGAGTGGGGACGCATAGAAATCAGCGCCACCCTGGGGGTCGTTGCCA
>JBBPMH010000148.1:0-51562 GCA_038090235.1 Pulveroboletus ravenelii | reverse complement strand
GTTGGACCAGTAGTCCGGATCCGACCTGGAAGCCTATCGGTAATGCGAAACGGGCTTTGGGATGGGTTTTGCTCGATCTCTTTTTGGACTAGCATAAAACCTCCCTGAAATTTCCTTTTCTGCTCGCCTTCGTCCAATCATGACACTTGAATGACCGTGTTAGAGTCGTCAAGCGATAACGTTACACAGCCGTTTTGCAGATTACTGACATCGTACTACACCAGACTCACCTAAATACAACACACTACTCTCCCGTTTCCCGCTTCACAAGCATGTTCAGTTTGCTGGTAATGTCATTCTCTCACCTTGTGTCAACTGGCCTAAGCATTTCACGACATCACCAGGAGTGGTCACCTAGCTCTTCGCTAGAACAATGGATATAATCTGCTCCCATATGAGTGTGTCGCATTGATGATCTGGCGGCCTAGGCCACTCGGAATCTACCTTCCAAAAGGTCGGGGACTGAGTCTGCTTGATGTGCTATTCCATAAACCATCGCCTTGAACTGATCAGTACCCAATAGCAAATGGGAGCGGTGACTGAATAGCAAGTGCAATGGGGTAAAGCAAGAGAAGGGATGGGCATGGAGAACTAAGCACCAAGATGTACATATAAGATACGCTGATCAAGTGGTACATCCACCAATTTCTTCATCGTCTTGTGTAATGCGAGTGCTGCACGGGTATGATCCAACCGACCACACTCGCCCTTCATATTCTCGTAAAACATCGACGTGATCTTGTTCGTCTCACCATCGTCCACTGCCCACATCGTCCCAATCACAGAACGGAATCCAGCAAACTGCATTGCCGACGCAAGATGAATCACCTCATCCGGACTCTCCTCGTCACCGACAGTCGTATGACAGGCAGACAAGTAAGCAAACTCGGGATTCTCTAAATTGCATTGGATGATTCGTTGGATAGTGAAGTGTCCGTCCCGGAGAGCAAATGCAGAGTCGAATGGTTGTTTGCGGTTGGGGAGACCGTGACACGCGAAGTGTGCCCAGTCGCTCTTGCTGAGCTCTTCGGAGACCCGAGCAATGCAGCATTCCTCACCTTCAATGTACGTAAATGTGGCAAGGCCCTCGACGCGTTCACCAAGGCTGGCGAGCTCGGCACCGACAGAAACAAGTTCACTCGCGCCCATTGCTTGTGCTTGACCTATACCAACGAAACGTTTTACTTCCGCTCCTGAACGTGAAATAGTGTGACGTCCAGCACGAATGAGGGCGGCGAGTGTGGATGTGTACGACGAGATGTACAGATCAGCGAGCTTCCGTTGACCCTTCCTGAATGGTCCGGCAGCATGCAGGGGGAGGTGAGAGAACTCGGCCGTGGGACACCACCAAATTCGTGACTGGACTGGATGGATCGTTTGGAGAGATTCTGTTATAGGAGAAACGACCTCGTCCCAGAGTTGTCGCAGAACGAGGCAGATCTCTCTCGCCACATCCATCGACTTTGCGCGTACAGTGAGGCTGCGGAATTTCGATGTCAGTTCTCGAACACCTTCTTTTGTGATTGAGAGTGGAATATGAACGGGATCCCGGTCAATCAAGACAACGAGGGCATCACAGCCATACTCGCTCGCATTCACAATGATGACAGGTCCCTCGCGGGCTGCCTGCTGGAGATCGGAGAAGAGCGAGGGGAGAAGGAAGCTTGATAGACCAGGCAATTTCCGGATGCTAGTCACGACTTTTTCCAACTCGACGTTGAGATTGCATACCTGGTCATGCTGGTCTGCACTGGGTGAATTGATGGCACTGCGAATGAGCGAAGTCAGCCGCATGAAGTCGTTTGCCAACATCTTTCCAGTTGGGCCAGACGCAAAGACATCATCGAGTGGGGAATGAAGACGAGTGAGTTGGTTCCAAAAGACACCCCGACCTTGTTCTAGAAGCTCAGCTGCTTTGGTAGGAGAGTCGTTACGAAGGCAGGCTGAGAATGCGTCTACTGCAAGTGATGATGTGAGGCTTTTAAAGACATTGAGATGCTGAGGCAAGGATGGCAGAGTTGCGAGGTGATGAACAAGTAATCGAAGGGATGTCTCGTATGCTAGAAGTGTCGTAGAATGCTTGAAATCTTCGGCCACACAGATCCAGGTTCTGGCAGCAGACAAATCGCTGGATGACACAGTTTGCGATACATGTGCCAGGCTAGCATAGAGACTGAATATCTCATCCTTGTCCTCTGACCGACTCGACTGGGTGTACCGAGTACGGAGGTGACCAGCAAGATTTTCCAACGACTGTGATCTATCTGGGTGCCCCGGCTTGCGAAGTGTCAGTGCTTCTCGACCGAGAAGAATAGCTTCGCTGAGGTCCTCAATTGCACCAAGCTGGTTATACCGACTGGAGAGATCAACTGCGAGGTTGTTCAAGGACATTGACCGATCTGGATGCCCTAGTGTGTGCAGCACTAGTGCGTTGCGATCGAGGGCAATGGCCTCATTGAGGTCCTCCACTCCCCCGAGCTGTTTATACCGAGTGGAGAGACAACCCGCAAGGTTGTTCAAAGAACTAGGTCGACCAGGATGCCCCGGAGGGTGAAGCACAAGTGCATCGCGGCCCAGGGCAACCGCCTCATCAAGATCCTCCACGGCCCCGAGTCGCCCGTACCGGGTGGAAAGACGAGCTGCAAGGTTGTTCAGGGAAATCGACCGATCAGGGTGCCCTTGTGGGCGAAGTGCTAGTGCGTCCCGGTCATGGACAATGGCTTCGTTGAGGTCTTCGATAGCGCCGAGCTGACTGTATCGAGTGGAGAGGCGAATTGCAAGGCTATTCAATGACATCGACCGGTCGGGGTGCCCCTGTGGGCGAAGTGCCAGTGCGTCTCGGTCGAGGACAATGGCTTCATTGAGGTCCTCCAATGCCCCGAGCTGGTTGAACCGAGTGGAGAGATTCATTGCAAGGTTGTTCAAGGACGTTGGCCGAGTCGGGTGCCCTGGTGGGTATTGCGCCAGTGCATTTCGGTTAAGGGTGATGGCCTCATCGAGGTCCTCCATGGCCCCAAGTCGCTTGTACCGAGCTGAGAGGCCAAGCGCAAGGTTGGTCAAAGATTTCGGCTGATCTTTGTGCCCCTGTGGACAGAGTTTCAGTGCTTTTCGGTCCAAGACAATGGCCTCCTCGAGGTCGATCATCGTCCCGACTTGGCTGTAGCGATCACGGAGATGAATGGAAAGCCAAGTCAAGGAGGCATGTCGCATGAAGTGGCCAGGCGAGCTGAGTTCCAAGGCTTTGCGATCAAGAGCAATCGCCTCGTCAATGTAATTGGACCCTCCTCCTTGCTGAAACCGGGTAACAAGAGACTTTGCTTGGGAATGCAAATCTTCAACTGGTAGGACATCGTTTTCATCATTCTCCACGCCGAAAGACGAGACATAAGTACCTTTCGCACCCGCTAAAATCGATCGAATACCACTGAACATGGGAAGACAGTGAAACGTTGCGTAACCGAACCAGGACTGGGTATTATTATTGAAACACCCAGGTTTGACAGACGCCCAAACACTGCAATACCCTAAGGGCAAACATGGACTTCACCAGTCGCGCACGAGGGTTAGGATGGCACGGCTTCGCCATCAGTTCACTGAAGATCACCCGTGGCCAGTGTGACGAGGAAACAACTGACATGCTGCTGCACGGAAACGACGATGCGTGCGGAAGAAATGTAACCAGCGGCGTGACGCCAGCACCCACCAAACGCCAGTGGTCCGGGGCGAATCCGGTACCTTCGTTTGGAGCTGGAGTCGGGCCCTTGATATGCCATTAGCAGAACGTTCCACTGAAGATACAGAAATGACAGGGTTTCCTTCCGGCTTTTGGCAAGTCATTTCAACACAGAATGTTTGCACAGATGTGCACGCCTCACGTCAGACATGGCATAATACTCTCATGTCCGTTCTCGTTCTGCCATGATGCTATCCTATTCGGGGCCGGATGTGCTGATTTAGCACTTGTGGACGGTCGGAGGTCGGTGAACATAGATGGTATGGAGGGGACCTAGAGCTGGTTCACGCGAAAAATGCATGTTTAACCAACCCGTATGAATGGGACGATTGTCGGACAATATGTTTGATGCCGGGTACTGAATACTGGAGTCCCCAGGCGAACTTGTAGAGTTGCTCGCTGCCCCGGCTGGTCGGAGACTACAGTCAACAAAGCGACCAGACACCAAATCAGGACTTTCGTTCTCAAGCACCGGGGTTCGTGGAACCATGCACGGGACCATCCGATAGGACCCCTCTCGCGAGTATTTCCGGTTTGGATAGTGAAATATAAATATGCGAGGGTATCCCAGCACTCGTGAGGTGCATCTTTCCTGCACTTGCGTGCAAAGAGAGACGCAAATCCACGCCAAATCGCGCCCGGTTGTAATTCGAGGCAACATCAATCGAATGTGCCTAAGTCTAAACGGTATATAGATCGAGTTGCGGACAAGCACTGGTTCACGAGGTCTGCTGCGTATACCAAGCACTGTTGGTGTCGAAGCCCTCTGAGGGTGTAGGATCCGACTAAACTAAGTGATTAATCACCCGTGAAAGACTCACAAGCAGATGGCTAGGCAGGATGAGCGCACCTTTTGTCCGCGCGGGTGCCCCGTGAGTCGTCTGTCACGGTCCATCATCATTTCGTCCCACGCATCGATGTTGTAGCGAACGGGCTACCATGCGAACACTTGTATGAGGATGAGACACAGGAAAGTGATGAGGAAGGACATACCTTGCCTTGGCTCTGGGTCATTTTAGACGTGTTCAAAAGCGTGCCCGCGGCTGCAAACATGCTCGTTAACAGACCTGAAGAGGAAAATCAACGGCAGTGGACAGGTATGGGCGGGTACTGAGCAATACCGAACGGAATAAGTGCTTCCCATGGGACTGGCATGTTGAAGAAATGGTCTAGTTGGTCGACGATGAACGTTATGAACGGTGGAGCAATACGGGCGATATGTTTGTTATTGTTTGGGGATCTCCCAAACAGTGAATTAGATAAGGTAGTATCATTGGACTTGCAAAATCATGATAGGGAGTTGCAAAACCATGTCTAGCTCACACAACATCACAGTTTTCAGTCCGAGCTGGTGGATGTAGGATAAAATATGGTGGATTAATCTCCTTATTTTATTTTTTTGTGAACAATGGAGTGTAATACCTTAACGGTCAGGTACGCTACCAAGTAAACAGAGCTTCGATTAGGCAGCACGAACAAAGGACCCAAGTCCAAACCCTCAGATTGGGATTAGATTTAGGCCAAGATACAATTCCAAGGTAAGAATAAACGACGTATCTAAATCTGTTTTGTCACAGATTCATATTTTCCCGTTTCCGCAGTGAGTGCTGACGAATCTCTTACCAATCTCTTGCTAGCTCGCGGTTATCCTGAAATACTCTCGGGGGGCCGTCCCGACCCTCCTGAAGAGGTCACACGAAGAAGGTGGTGAGAGGGAAGACGCTCTCTCTTAATTTATTCATGTCTCGTAGCCTAGGGTTTATATCTACTTGACGACAACTATTTCCAAAGCGTTGTGCCTGCACGTTGGTTGTCTGTTGCTGGCACTCGCTGGCACTGCACGTTGATCGGGCTGAGCATGGCTTGTCCATATTTGGGATTATCTCCACGCTTGCGCAACAGACCCAATATAAGTTTCCTGTCTCAAGCTATCAAACCCCTTCTTCTCCCATAATTAATGACGGGTGTAGCAACATCGGTGACCCTGTCCACAGGTAGTGACCAAACTACCGCCGGTGGGCTGGCTTGATTGATTAATTTCATGATAGGATACTCTTTGCCCACCGTTGGGTATGGGGTGTACCAACTCGCCGCGTCGTTGTGCCCTAGGGCTGTGGCAAATGCACTGGAGGTTGGGTACAGGTGCGGGAGGAGCCCTGTCCCAAATCGAGTCTCACTGTGCATGAAATCGCCGTACTCTCAGGCATATTGACTGCGCACAGCTCTATAACAATGAGGCCGAAGTCGGTGAAGGTGTCCGAAAGTCTGGGATTCCGCGTGAACAAGTCTTTATTAGTATGTGGTATCTGGAGCTGCGTACTCCTTGTCGAATCTGACAAGGTTGAAATATAGCTTCAAAGGTGCGCAGTGCGCGCTTTGGGTACGAGGAAACACTAGAGAGTATCGTGGAATCGGTAAAAAAGCTCGGTTCCGGCAAGTCTTTGCCCTATACAGTCAGTTGTGCGCGTCAACTTACAGAATCTAGGTTATTATGACCTCTTTCTCGTTCACTCCCCCCATGGCGGACGCGATGCAAGGCTGACGAAATATAAGGCTGTGCTAGAAGCCAAGGCACAGGGCCTCGTACACACAGCGGGGGTGTCAAACTAGTGCGCTGGCATGACCGTCTGACTCCAAACTTTCTCATGTTTTCTGTCTAGTTCGGAAAGACATCTCGAAGAAATTCAGCAGGCGGGTTTAGAAAGACCTGCCGTGAACCAAATCGAAGTGAGAACAAATCTCACCCGGAATTTGGACCGAACGATGCTGACATGTTACGTGGACAGCTTCACCCGTGGTGCCAACAGCGCTCGATTGTGACGTACTGCAAGTCGAAGGGGATCATTGTGCAGGCATACACACCTTTAGTCAGAGGTAGGGATGTCGTAGAAGGAAAAGGGATTAAAAATGAGGTTGTGCTCAGAATTGCAAAGAAGGCATGGCTGTCCTCCTCCGAGTGTATCCCCCAGGCCTGACTGGGATTACCAATCTAGCACGGCAAGAGTCCCGCACAAGTTCTGATTCGCTGGTCGCTGCAGAATGGCTTTGTACCACTTCCCAAGGCTACATCCGCTGATCGAATTGAGGAGAACTTTATGGTGTTCGATTTCGCCCTCGACGTGGAGGACATGGCAGCGATTGACGTGCTAGACGAGGGGGCGAGTGGCGCCGTGACGTGGAACCCAGTCGGAGAGCCCTAAGGTGTGCCGTATGTATGGATATTGTGAAGTAGCCCTTGTTGTATGACCGCTTTTCGTGAACGCCTATTGTTCGAACTGCCTCGGAGTCGAGTACGAGAATGTGTAAGTCGTAGTCGCTGATGAAATGCCGAGCGGGCTGTGTGGCGTGGTAAGTCAACTGAAGACACAAGGGCAAGAGGTGCGGCGTCCCAACCTCCGTTAATGGTCACACCTCCTGCAACCCCCCGCGCTCGCCGTTTGCAACAATGAGCCCAGGGTTGCCGCCGTCGAGGCTCGTGCTCCCGAAGTACCTTCGAGCCCATCTTTTTTTCCTCTTGCTTGTCCACCCGTCGTTTTCACAGCCCGCTACGCTTGCCTTCGATGATTGTTACAACGGCAGTGCTTCCCAGAGAATGTCGGTCAACACCGTCTACTCGCAGATTATAGATGGCCAGAGACTGAACTTCACCGTTCTCGGCGACACAGCTGCAGAGATCATCAACTCTAACACTAGTCTTGGTGTGTTTACTCGTCACTCGCTCGCCCGAGTTACTCAAACCCTCAATTATTAGCCGCTACCCTCTTCATGGATACTACGACACTTACAATTGACACTTACAGTAACGGATTTTATTTATGCGACCTCATCCGTCCACCCTCACCTCTCCCAACTCCCGCAAATTCGACCTACTGTCCCATACAAGTCGGGCCATACGCCTTCGCGGTGACTATGCCCTTCGGCACCAAAAGCTACTTCACTACCATGAATACTCAGCTCCGTGCACTTGATACCAATGAGGATGAGATCCTGTGTCTCACTGTTGCAACCACCTCACTTCAATCTGGTCCGCTCGATTCGCCATACGGAAACGCACGTATCCTTTTCTGGGCTACCGTCGCTCTAGCCATTGCTTATTGGCTGATCGTCGGCATCGCCCGTGTCACTGCTGCCTGGGGCCGTGGTTTAAGTCGACCGGCGCCTGGCATCTGGCATCGTGTCCAGAGTGCTGGTTTCATCCTTGCCAGTGCCATCAGCGGTGAACGATTGGCTACATCCCCTGCGCTCATAAGATTCTGTATGTCGCCTCTCTTGATTGTTGTTTACGCTCTCATCTTTGCAAGGTTCGCCTTCATTACGCGATATCATGATGCACACGCAGTGGTGTGCCGCGCTGGCCATGGTCGCCGTTCAATGGCCTCCGTTCATTTGTAGGTCAACTTTACCAGACGCGTCTTCGGTCCCTTAATTATTTTCTAGACCCGCTACTCTCGCAGACGGCATGGGCTACCCTTACATACAGTAAGTTTTTCTTAGAAAGTATACATGCTGACGGCACCGTAACGTATTCAATGCCGTAGATGTTAGCTTGGTCCCTAATTCTCAACACTGGAATCCGCTCGACGTCCAGCCGTACAATCCTCCGTCCACGTTCGCGGATCAACTAAGCGATCCGAATTCTGTTCTCTATATCAATACGTCGATTCCCAATTCTCTCTTTCTTCTTCCTCCTGGAACGCCGAATGGGATGCCAGCCTTTGCATGGAGCGTGGGAGTCAGCCCTCAGAATCTCTTTGGGATATGCCTCGCCATCTTTCTTGCCATCTTGGCGGGAATCATTATCATCAGCCTGATTATCTGGGTGTTCGATATGATTTTCTCACACAAATCGTCCTTGACTGGCCTCCCAACTTCGGCAAGCATGGGCCGCAGCCCGCGCCAATCGGCGGGAAGCAAAGATATACTCGACAATGCGGTTGATGAGAGTCGTTCGTTGAACGGTCATACCCATGCGTACCCCACGCTGCGACGACGTTGGCTCCGGCCGAACTTTAGGTCATTTCACACTAGCGTTTTGATCGGTAACCTCGTTCGCGTGCTTTCTCTATTTCATTTCCCTGTGACTATTTTTTCGGTTTACGAATTCTCCACTGCCACTTCAAGTTCTTCCATCGCCCTTGGAGCTTTCTCGTTCGCGGTTTTCTCCGTTATCCTCCCTGCACTCCTGTTACTTCGTCTTGCTCGAACCCCCACATCCAAGCTCTACGATGAAACACGGACTCTCCTCTCACTCGGCCCTCTCTATAATCATTTCCGTCCCGGTTCACAACTTTTCTCTGGATTATCCCTCCTGTCGAACCTGGTCAACGGGGTTGCGATAGGGGGTGGCCAAGGAAGTGGCACGGCTCAGGCCATAGTGCTTCTTATATCGGAGGTCGCCAGTGCGTTGATCACGAGTATATGGCTTCCTTGGGGCACGGGGGCGGGAATGAGTCTCCTCAGCTTCTTTTTCTGCGTGGCTAGGATTGTGATTGCGGTCCTACTTGTGGTATTGACACCGACGGTGAGGATAAAGCATGTTGCAGTCGCTGGGAGTTCGCTCACAACGTTATTACTCAGATATCCATTGGCTCGGCCGCAGGTGGCTGGGTCGCCTACGGCATCCTCATCGTGCTGTGCCTAGTTTATCTTGCCTTTTTCCTCATCTTGTTGGTCAAATTCGTGGAGGCCCTTGTTCGCATATTTGGTCGAGTGGGATTCGATCGATCTCGACGCCCAGTTGATAGTGGTCTCGTTGGCGCACTTACTATCCTGGGCTGTTGTGGGTCCCGCAGGGGTGGGCGTGAGCGCAGACCTCACAAGATGTCAGAAGTGCGCGAGTCGCATACCCTCCGTGACTCTGGAACGTTTGTACCACCACTCGCTTCATTTGCCAAGACATCCAAGGGTTCTGCTGCTTCAAATCACTCTGGACCGCCTCCTTCGGTGCTCCGTCCCGAGGAGGCCCTCCGTCCGTACAGGGAAGACAGCGATGAGGATGACGAAAGTGCACATATCATGGGCGCGTGGCAACCCTTCCCTGGACCTGGGAACAGAATGTCGCACGATCGCACCGAATCCTCGCCGCATACACAAACGTCCAACTCCGGATTTTCACGCGTGGGAGGCGGACGTGCGCACTTTGACTCTCCATATGCGATCGCTGGAGGCAAAGAGGGTTCGACGTTGACGTTTCCAAGTGTGGAACGGAAAGGGTCCGGCCCTGGCGAGAGCCTCTTGGCTGTGCGCCACGAGGAAGGAGAAGCACCGACGCCAACGCCTGCTGTGGCCAATGCGGCGAGGATACCTGTGCTCACCAACTCAGGGTTGCCGGCAGGGAGAACAATGAGTCAAACGGCAATTATCGTCGGAGAGTTGGCCGCTATCGCTGCGTCGTCAGGGACAGCGCCTGAGTCCCATCCGTTGGTCGAGACTGGGGAGATGGGATCTCGTGTTGATGTGACCAGTGTGGATGCAAGCCAGCCGAAGAAGAAGCACTGGTTCAACATCCGCCGTAATCGCAGACATTCAGATGGGTTAGTTTTGGATGACGTGGAAGAAGGCGACGGCGCAATTGAATCCAGTTCGAAGGAGCCTGGTCGATCCTTTGTCGTAATCCGCGATCGACGTCCAATGTCCTCTCGACTCGACTTACAGCCTAGCCAGAAACCGAGGCAATCGCTCGACGAGTCCGGTCCATCTTCGTTTGCCGGTAGGAGAGGCGCGAACTCATGATACATGCGCAGCGTTTAGTGAGGTGTCTGAGGGTGTTGATATTCGCCTAATGCGTCTGTATAATGGGTTTGTCGTCTTTGCCCCCACTCGGTCCCCCTTTTTATGTGGCCATATCCCTCTGTTGCATTGACTGTCGCTCTTATTTCACGGACATTTGCTATATTACCCATGACACTACCAGCATGTGTAACACTCGGTGCACCAGTCGTCACTGCTTTGGACAGACTCTTTCTCTGCCCTTGCTGCTTTTTTTTTCTTGGCATGTATCAGTAATCCAGCCGCGAAATGATATTTATATATACGTGATTTCCATGATCTACCTATTCGAATTACCGTACGAAAGAGAGTAAGAAAGTCAAAGCAAGTGTTACTTACGTACCTAGCCACTGGCCGATCGCTACACGAGGACGCCATCCTCTTCCTCGTCGTATCTGCCCATGTCGCGCGCGTCTCCTCCTACCCAGAGCACCCGCCAGTCTTCGGCAGATTTCCTCAGCCACCCGTACACACCAGCCTCCGCCTTCAGCCGGGCGACGACCACCTCCGTATGAACGCTATCAAACGAGCACGCAGACGATCCCGAATCCGTCCGTTCCAGTACAAGCGGTGCTGCTACAACCTCAAGGGGGCGGTGCCAGTGCCCACCACATGCCAAGAAACCAGTCTCGCCGATGAAGGATTGCCCACGGCGCGGATCTACGAGTGCCACGCCCCTGCCCTTGCCTTTTGCGCTGGTGATGAGTGCCACGAGCGGGATCTCCTGTGCCTCGATGCCATCCTCGCTGAATCCGATGAACTGGAGAAAGGGTGGTGATTCGGGAGCCGTGGCGGTGCGCGATGGTGCCGTCTGTGGGACGCACACGCGCACGCTGATACTGGATGGCGGGGAAGACCATGTAATGACGAGGATAGGCGGTGTTTGTTGGATAAGTGCGGGAAGTGGCGCGGGGACGATGTGTGTGTTCTTCCCCCGCGTTAGGACATACACCGATTTTGCGGGAGAAATATCTCCGCTAGGAAGCTGGACCGCGGGTAGATCGACGGGGGATGGGGGAATCCAGGCGCCCTTGCCTTCCTTGAACGCCATGAAATCGATCGAAGCGCGGGAACGTCTGGGACCGAGAGAACCGCTCACGCTTAATGTATCTTTTGTGGGCATGAAGCTTCCACCGCTTAAAAGGCCGCTGCCACTTCCAGTGTCGTACATTTCTACCTCCGTTACCGCCGCATCTGCGACGCGTATGAGCCCCGCCTTCTTCTCGAATACGACGAATACAGCCATTTGGGCACTGTATGTGAGATTCGAGAGGGGGGTTATGGAGGAGCGGTTATTGTGGGGGGAGAAATGCGAATCCGAGGGTATGCCACGAGAATGAGTATGTCCGGTCTGTCTTGGCGAAGCACCGTCGGATGAGGATCGGGTGGTGTCTTGGACCGACTGATGCACGAACACGAGGTTACGGGGCGGAGATGGTACGTAGAACTCCTGTCGACAAATTGATGCGTAAGGATTTCAAAAAGCGGCATAGATTAATGGGCGGTCACCTTGACAAAATGAAAGGCCCTTTCACCCTTTGGGGCCTCATATAATATTATATTACACTTTGTGGCCACCGCGAGCAGCGCTCGTCGTCCATGTCTCCCACCACCGGGCCCGGGTTCCCCCTCGAGCCGTAGGGCGTACGAAATGACACTCGCACTTGCCAGTCGGGAACCAGCGTTGGCAAGCGGTACGAAATCGGTGGCCCACCGAAGCGGAAGATCGTCAACGACATCCCATGATGCGTCAGCCGAGGCAGTGATAGTGTGCCGCTTCCCTGTCGGAACAGCAAGATAGGACTCGAACGAGGTTGCGGGTTGCTGTGCGCGTGTCGGTGACTCGATGAGGTGCTTCAAACCTCGCGTAATGCTGCTTGCTGGGCGGTGTTTCTTGATAGGTGTTTGTTGGATATTCCAGTCAGAGGCACGGCGGAGGTCCACAGGATTTGTACCCTGGAGATCCGGAACAAGGTAAGAGCACCACAAGCAATATAATTGGGTGATATACAAACATTTTGAGCAATAGTCAACTTTGCGAGGCTCGTAAGACTCGCTAGACTATACATTCTCAGGGTCCGCAATGATTCCTGATGCCCGCTTGAAGCGGACGGTGCGTCAGGATCTGGTCCAACTAACGCCAGGACAACGCCCTGTGGGGTCCCCTCGCCAATGTCTTCATGCTCGAGGATCGACAATTGATACACTCTAAAAGGAAAGCTTGACATGGACACGTGTTAGTTCGATGGAAGACCACGCACGCCTCTCCCGTCCACACTACGCGTGCCTGCGCATCTCCAGGGCCTTTCTGAAGAATTCCGGTGGCGCCGTCACTCGCCCACTCCATAGGATACATATCTAGAACTGAGAGGCCGTTATCCGTGCCAATAAGCAGTAAACGGTCGCGGTTGAGGGGAAGAATACACCGGATGGGCGAGGTTGTATGCGGAAGAAATCGCGAGCCAAACTGATGAAGTTGCAGATGACTAGGTAAAATGGTTTCACAAGCCGTTCCTTGAAGGTCCTGCTGCGACTGAGAACAAGCGTCCGTTGACAAGCTGGAAACAGCAGATTCTGGTTGGGATGTTCCTTGACTAGGCTGCAGAGAAGACGTAGGAAGATTGGAATGATCATAATCTATACGAATGCGCAATGGCGCTGCTGCGACACGACTTTGGTTGGGATAAAATCCGTCAGGTCCAGAAGGGGTGCTTCGGTTATTACTATCTACTCGGATATCCTTGACACCCTGTCACTCAGAGACGAGATCGAAGATGCCGAGATGTTTACTTACCTGTATTTGTTCCTGGTCGTCACCCCAGCCTCGAGCACGTCTGCGTGCCAGTTCTTCTGGAGTGAGTCCTGCATAGCGCTCAGCAGCCCTGGACGAGTAATTAGTCCAGGGTCGCGGCGTTTCTTCCGATCCAGGAAATGTCGCACCTCTTCTCAATCCACCCTCTCCACCGACCAAATCTGCCCACATGTTCAGATGTGCCTGCAAGCTGCCCGCTGTTGCACGTACCGTGAATTGGAGCTGTGTTGGGCCGCTAGGTCGTCGTAAGTGGGCAAGTCGCCATCGCCCTGTTGGTCCTGTTCGGCGCCGCGCGTGTATGTTTCAAACGATCCAAACGAGTTGGCAGACATTGTAGAGTTTATTGATGGCCAGCGCCGCTGCCAGCCTCGACTTGGAGGGCATTTCCTGCTATGGACGAGATCGTGGCACGTGATCCGCTATCACACCGACCTCCATCGCCGGATGTTCATATGCGAATCAGATCACTACATGGCAACTACCGCGTGGGGTCGTGCGATTTGTAGATCCGTGCTTCCTGCTGCGCCTTGTCTGCCAACTTAGCCGAAGTTAAGTGAGTAGCATCACCGACTTACTCCTTCCTAGCCATCCTCCAATCACAGCTCCCAGTGGCCTTGCGGAAGGGAATAAAGAGTTTCACAGCTTCTCCTTGATGCAGGTTTTTCATCACCGGCGGTTTATGTTGGTCCCATATCTCTGACCCGTACGGTCTTCGGTCCGACTCCAATTGATGAGCGACCATCCAGGGTGCCTCCAGTCGGTGCACAAAAGCACCAACAGGTTTGATGGAACGGTACTATACCAGTTACCGGCGCTATGAATCTTCAACGGTCGATAAGACTTTCCTTTTTGATAGCATAGGTCTGATGTGTATCGAGGCGGATGGCGTGCCACCACAACTCCATCCGTGGCTATCCATTCGATCGAGCGGCTGCACCACGAAAGCTTGCCGCGACGCATTTTCGAACCTTCGGCGCAGCTGGGTGGCATAGATTTATCTCCGCGTCTAACTTGTCCTAATCCCTTTCACTTCCGAATTTGAATCCCATCTCCATTTCACGATCCCCGCTATGTTTCGGTGGATATCCCTGTTGTCCATCACTCTGTGACGACGACTCCAAACACACCCGCCGTTGGAGCTGTGCCAGGTGCAAAATGCTGAAATACTTAAAGGCCCAATACGGAGGAAACTTCACCCCAATAATACTTCTTTCGTCCTCCCATCTCATTTTCTTCACCTCATTACACTTTTACAATGCAACAAAACAAGTATGGGACTTCTACGCTGCAATGGAGTCTCCTTTTGATGCCTGACCATCATTACTAGGTGTTTCTGCTATTTGTGCTACCCGGAGGGCTTCGGTCTAAGCCGTGCGCCCACCAACTCTGGAGACTCTAACGGTATCACGCCGGCGTCCACATAGTGCGTATAAGCGATTCCACGTGTACCTTTCTGATGATCCCATTAGTACTGGTGTTCCTGTCGACCTCTATGAATGGTCGCCTACGGTCGCGCCTATCATTGGAAATAATGATCCTTCGCTGACCGCTCCTCCAAATGTCGCTGAGTTGGTCCTTCGTGTTCTCTAAACTTACTCTCCTTCACCTGTTCTTTCTCTCAGGCGTTGCCTCCGCGTGTCACCTGCGCCATGTCACCAAACTCCCCCGTGCCCCGTGCCACCTTTGCCTCTCGCGAACTATGATTACTTTAGCGATGCGCATTCGAGACCGTTGTTGTCTGCTGCCCAGGCCGGAGCTGCACACGCGTATGGGCCCCAGACGGAAGGACACGCGCCCGTCACGCAACTTGACGGTTACGTCAACCCTGTGACAATGGATCGGTGGTGGCAGGGCAGTGACGCGTACCATGCTGTAGGAGCGCCCGCACAGCCAGCCTCTCCGCACGATGCGGACCATCCTGCGCATCTTGTACCCCATTTTTACATAACGACCTCCCCAGAGATTAGCTCGACCACCCAAACCCACACGGCAGTCTTCAGTAATGGCCCCTGGACGACGGATGCTATGCTAGGGCCTCACCATCAGTATCGTCCTAGACCCTACGCTCGTCTAGGACGCGTGATTTGCGACAGGTGCAAAAAGCCGATGTGTCGACAATCGCTCAGAAGGCACATCAATGAGGTGCACAACCACGTCAAGAGGGGTCATACAAAGGCCAGCTTCCCCGCTGGACCCTACCGCAAATTGGATCGCTGAAGGGCACGTGATCAATGTACGCTGTCCATGAGTGGGTTGCATTTTATATGCTACTCATTCACAAGGCAAGCTTGCTTGTTGCGCGTGCCCATTGCTTTTAAGAGGATATGTACCCTACATCTGATAGGCCTGATGTATGAGCCTTCGATTGTTGCCTCATTTGTCCATATGAGTGAGTTCCTATCGAAAACGAGGCACAACGTATGATCGACGTGGCTCACGTTTGGGTATAAGCCACACTTTGGTACGTAATGCAACATACCAACGGTCCGATGATAGTATGAAAAGATCTGTCGCTCCTCAAGAAAACGCGAGGCCAGTCCAGGTGGCTACTGCACCGAAGACAACACCCCCCGCGACTGCTGTTAATTTACCGTCTTTGCCCTCAACCCTCATACTCCTTTTTTCTTCCTCAAGGAATTTTTCTGCTAGGAGGTCAATAGCCTCTAGTTCCGTACCGAGAACAACCCATTTATTATGATTTTCCTGACTTGGAAGAACGCGGACATGAAATCCGATTTTCTCCGCATCACGTCGCACGTTGTCGAGGTCTGCGAGCGGGAGGGAGACCAACGTAGCGGGTGCTGTGCTGGAGGAATGACTGAGTTGCTGTAAAAACAAGGAGCGTTGCTCGAAGCTCATTGAGCGGCGGAGCGGTATTGGTTTTCTGACATCGGAATCGGGAAGCAAGTAAACCGTCTCGTTCATGTTGAGGGCCGAGCCACCGATACCCTGATCAGTGACCGGTTCTGTGAGGGTAAGACTCGCCGTGGGCGTAGAAAACGTGCAGGGCATACGGCGCGAAAGCGGGTTCGGCGTATTGTTGGATGACGGCGCTGTCTTCATTTCCACTGGCTTTTCCTCACAAACGTCCGAAGGGCCAGCACTATCCAGGGTCTTCCTCCACTCCAGCGCCCGTACCACCTTATCCTGCGGTGACACAGTGTCACTGATCATGCCAGGCCGCAGTAACTGCTCCACCAAGTGCGAGTCCGTCGGACTGAGGGACGCGAGCGTCTGCTCCGGGACGAGGGCGAACCGTACCGAAAGCTTCCTCTGCAGCTTCTTTCCGGAGCGTGGCATGGATGCGCGTTCATCCTCCATCGGACTGACTATTTTGAGGGAGGAGAGTTCTTCCAGAATCCCGTCGTCCGCTGTGCGTGAGGCGACCTGTGCCCCCGTGGAAGTGGGGCTACTGGTGGAAGGGGATGTGGGGCTTAGATCCAACGCGTCGACATACGGGCAGCCAGAGCGAGGATGCCCGGCGCGCGGGCGGTGGCACCTGGTGCAGTGGGGCGTACGGCGCGTACCAGTGCTTGGAGGTGTCACCTGGCCGCCCAAACCGGTGCTCACACGTGGCTTGGCGGGTGTCGATGGGGCGGAGGAGCGTGTGAGTGGAGCCATGAAGAAGTCTTACGAATGGAGGTCGTTTGGAGGGCAATCAACAAGAGCGTATGGAGGTGGAGATAATGAGCGTAGCACTTTTACGTAATGGGCTAATAAGATTCGAATCTGATAATCTCTTTTATATAGCCTTATGATCAGCAAAGATTTTGCTGTAATCTCATCAACAGGATCTCAAGTCGAGTAAAAATAATTGTCATGATGGTGTGCGAGTGCTCGGACGAGAAGAATCCGACTTAAGAAGGTAAGAGTTGAGTTGAATATTGATCAGAAACACTGATAGCGCAAGGGGCCGGGTTCGGTTCGTCAACTCAGAGAGCCCCAACCTTCAGCGAATGTGAACAAATGGATCACCGACTATGAGCGACTGAGATCACCCGACACTCGACCTTGAAGCTTGACCCTTGATAAATGGCATCATTTCGTGATCGATCAGAAGGTCTGGAAGTCAGATTCGGGTACAGATTCTATCAATATAGCATCGGTTATTGTAGCGACAAGGAAGAGCTTCAGGACATCCCTGCAACGGTTAGATAGCATCAACAAATATTACCACACCCACTTGCCAGATTGCAGGTTGGCAATCTCATAATCCCCACGTACTTTCCAAATTGAAACTGGCGTCACGATTCCACATCCGTGTGTGTGCTGGTGTATCCCCCACAACCCAGAAACTTGATGTCCCTGGGGCATCCGAGCTTCCCTTGTGCATTGATTTACAGGAGTAAAAATTCATTTACCACCCGACTTCCCGATAAACGAGGTGTCTAGAGTGCGAGTGCCTGCGCCATGTATAGCCTGGATCGGACAAAAAATACCAACTAACAAGCACTGCCAAATTGAATGTTAAGGGAGAGGCATGCATAATTGAAACAACAAACATACGGTCATCCAACCTAAGCTATTCTCTGGCTCTGCTATCTCTGTCAGCAAATCCGCCGCGTGAGTCATTGTACCTGTCGTCTTCGTCTCCACGCTTTGGCAACCTAGAACGTTGTGAATCTCTTTCGGGAGAGTAGCTCCTCATGCGAATGTCTCTGCTCCGGTGTGCAGGCGAGCGTGAGCGCTGCTGGTCTCGTGAGCCATCGGAGTCCTTGTCAGGCGTTTCTTGGTAATCTTTTCGTCTGTCTCGCGTCGACTCTTGCCTCGCAATGCTCCTCAGTAAGCCCTCTACTCCCTTCACACCCTCCGACTTCGTTTTCCCTTTCCGTACTTTCTTTTCTCGCCTTCGCTCCTTTCTCGCACGGCGCTCTTCCGGCGCCTCGTCTTTACGCTTGTCCTTTTTGGATTTCTTCGATTTCTTGAGTGCTTTCATTTCCTTGCGTTGGGCCAACAGGTAATCTCTCATGGGGTCTTCAGGGTCGATGGAGAACGCGGATGACACATCTGAATCAGAGGGTGGTGCATCCTCTGAACGACAATGATATTAGTAGAGCACCGTCAGGTGGGAGGTGGGCGACATACCAATAACCATCCCGGGCTTCGCATTCAAACTTTGCTCCTCAGGCTCCACCCATTCGCCATCTTCTCCCTTCATTTTGGGCTGCTTGTAGTTCTTGACGTGGTCGACACGCAGAGTTCTACCAAGAACCTCGGCGCCATTGAGATTATCAACTGCTAAGATCGTAGACCTCTGATCTTCGTACATGAGGAAACCGAATCCCTTCGTCTTTCCCGTTGCTTTATCCCGAGGCAAGTTCACGTCCATAACTTCCCCGTACCTGTCAGAGTTGGAACCATATGTAGTGAATAAAAGGGAGACCCGACTCACTGGGAAAGTATTGTAATAACGTCCCCTTCCGTGAGGTCAAGGTGAAGACCACCGATAAAGATGTAGGCAGAGTCTACAGAATACGTTGGGAATGACCATAAGAGTCCATTCCTTGATGGCTCACCCTTGTATTCATCGTGCCATGAGGCAGAAGCACCTAGCTCCAACTCTCGCTCATTAATCTTGTTGATTTCTCGTACAACACTAGGGTCTAGCGATCAGTTTCCAATATCAGTCAGTGGTAAACGAAACCTACTTCATGTGTGTTAGTCTCCCTGAGCCAGACCTATACTGCGAGATCAGAAGAAGCCGAAGCACCAGTTCTCACGCTTCAGTGATACAAAATTTCTCGATAATCCAAGTGATATCTGCCACATCAGCAAAAAGAACTATATGGCTTCGTTCTCTCTACCGCCAATTCACGACAATCCGGACGGAGGATGGGGTCCCTCTCCATCAAACATCCCCGAACAATTCAAGTTCAAGGACATCCCATATGCACCATACTCGAAATCAGACAAGCTCGGTCGGTTTGCAGACTGGAACGATACCACGAGTGAAAGTCGTCAGGCCACCGTTGGACTTCCAAACACGCGTGACACGCGTGGTGCAATAGGGAGATCGAAGAGGGAAGGTGCCCAGGCCTTTGGCAGTGGCACCGCGAGTGCGTTTGCATACTTTCATGCTGAGGACGAGTCTAGCTTTTCCCTGGTTGATAATAAGGCTGCGCCTCCTCGCCGTGGCGGGTTTATAAAGGGAAGAGCGTCAGGGCGCGGCGCTAACTCTTTCTCTGCGAGGGGTGCTCAAAGAGGTGCTCGTGGTGGTATCACGGGTGGGCGCGGGGCAGCCCAGCGTGGTGGTCGGAGAGGCTGGAGAGATTGGGAGAAGGTATGCTAGCTTTTTTTTATGGTCTCTAGTGTCGTTGATCACATTCTGCAGACCAATCGCACTCGAGAATCTTCTGTTGCTATTTCACCTCAGTGGACGATGCTGGAAGAGATCGAGTTCCATCGCCTGGCCAAGCTCAAATTGGATATGGACGAAGTGGAAGACATGTCAGTGAGCTGTCCTACGCTTTATTGGCAGCCATTGATTCTCATCCAAAAGCGACACGTACGGACGAGTATTTGCATATGATAAATTGTATGACCGTATCACGACCAAAACCGAGCGGCCGCTTCAACTTGTGGATCGCATAAAGTATAATACGACCACATCTGATGACCCAGTCATCCAGCAGGTGAGTCCACGTTCGATGTTTACCGCTGGACATTTTTGAACTTGATTGTGTAGCTTGCAACCAAAAACACGGCAACTGTCTACGCCACCGATGTCATCCTTTCTGTACTCATGTGTGCTCCCCGGTCGGTGTACCCTTGGGACATTGTCATTCTTCGCGAGGGTAACAACCTATTCTTCGACAAACGCGACGGCGGTCCATTCGACACGGTCACTGTAAACGAAAATGCGTCCGATCCTCCTCAGGACCCAACACCTCCCAACCCCAACAATCCGGCTGACAAAAGTACCGTCCTCGAAGCTCCATCGATCAACTCCGCTACGTCGCTATCACTGGAGGCGACCTACATCAACCAAAATTTCGGGTTCCAGTCTGTGCAAGAAAACGTGACTGCAGACTTCGCACACCCTAACCCGTTCTATGGTCCAGATGAAACGGAACCTTTGGCATCGTGTGGCTACCGATACCGTGTTTTCGACCTAGGAGTGACCGAAGACGAGGACCTCAAAATCTGTGTGCGCACGGAAGTCGACGCTTATATCCCGGGCGCTGGGACTCCAGCCGATGGCCAGGGCCTCGTGACGATCCGAGCTCTCAACGAGTTTGACCCCCGTGCTCAGGGTGCGGGTGGTGCTCAGGATTGGCGCTCGAAACTAGACTCTCAACGCGGTGCCGTCGTTGCAACAGAGATGAAGAACAATAGTTGTAAACTGGCAAAGTGGACGGTCCAGAGTATATTGGCGGGTGCCGATCTCATGAAAATAGGGTGCGTTGTCGTTCCATGTTGCTGGGTTATGATACCATGAGACCCCTACAACATGTGTTCAATCGAATAGCACCTAGACTGACTACGCGATTGCTCTGTATAGATACATCTCACGCGTCAATCCCAAGGACAACACGCGACATGTCATCCTTAGCACTGCTTCAATGCGTCCTACAGACTTTGCCAGCCAACTCAACGTTTCCATTGCCAATGGCTGGGGGATCGTTAGAACCATCACGGACCTATGCATGAAGATGCCCGAGGGAAAGTATGTACTCGTCAAGGATCCCAACAAGGTAATGTGGGATTGCTCAGCGAGTCCTACATTATTGACACTGAGTTTCTTAGTCTGTGATACGACTGTACTCCGTCCCCATGACCGCCTTCGTGACCGAAGATGAGGAAGTTGAAGCTTTTGAGGGTGAGGATCCCGAGTCAGCAGCCTAGTTCCGTACCTCCTATCTACCAGCTTTTGTGGTTGAAGTACGGAGGACAAGTGATATAGGTAACATAAAGAAAAGTCTTTTGAAACTGTCTATCTTTGTCACTGGGCACGCAGAAGAACATCCACTGCGGCTTCGATGTTGGGACTATAGTAGTATGACATATCAGCTTAAAAATCAGAGTGGGGTTGATGTCGTACTCACGTTCGTTGGAGTGTCCTGGTTATTAAATCTCTTGATACAGCAGGAAACATTGTGGTGAGGTGCGAGATCTCGGCTTCGCTGGGTGTCCGTATTCTTGCGGGGTCTTCAGTTCTGCCTGTCAGTTCGTTTACCCATTCGCGCATAACGCTACCGGCTTCTCCCTGAGGTTGAGACGGAGCACTGTTTCTCCGAGTTGCTGGTGCAGGTCGAGCAGTAGTGATGATTTCTTCATTGACCAGCTCGGTGGTTGATTCCTGCCGGTCGGGACGTGCACGGGTGAGGTGACGCGATGGACGCGTGGACCCAATCAAGGGCAGTAAGAAACGCGTAGAAAACCGGACGACGGCCGGTGAAACACGCCATATCTTGATATTAACAAACTCCGAACGGTATATGAAGCCTACCAGCAGCCCGAGGCATGCAGATGTCAGGGACCCTGGCATATGCCCTAACGCAAGCTGTTTCACATTCACATCAATAGCAGGAACGACTGGAGGGCTAGAAAAGCTCACCTGTGACGCCAGTATATACGTGAACGATTTGTTACTCAACGGAACACCAAATATTCGAAAGTGGTATACGGGAGGAACCAATCTGTACCACTGGTACAGTATGCTGAATACCACCGCCATTGGCCCGGCGGGAATGTGATTAATTCCAACGCGGTGAAACAGGATGAGGGATGAAAATTCGAGGATGGTCGACATCAGCGTAGAGACGATGGCAAAGGACTGATGAAGAAAACCTAAGTCAGTCTTGAACATCTTCGTTTCGACGTGGTACCCACCGCAAACTTGACACTCCCAAATTGGCGCTCTATGTTAATGCCAACGCCATAGAGGAGGAGTTCGGCGAGCAGCAAGTCACTGGAGCTCGAGAAAACCAGATGGTGGGTAGCCAGGCGCCAATACTATACAGAGGTCACTGTTTCAGGCTCAGTCGCCCCTCATATTTCGAAAAGGAACGTCTCACTACCTGATGGTGGCGCGAAATATGTGGAACAAGCTAGGGAGTGTATGAAGTTATCAGAAAGAAAACTCGTCACTGAATAGGAAGATCCCAGACCTGCAGATGAAAATAATGCTTAACATCGAATATTCCACACACGATAGACGTCAAGGCGCAACCCATCATAAGTCCTAGGGCCCACATTCTCTGAGCAGAAACTGGGTAAGCGGGGAAAAGAGCCGCACCTTTCGTGACTGAAGCATTCTCGAACGACATGTTAATTGGCCAGAGACGTAACACCAACAGAACCAGAGAATGCAGAGGAATCCTAGATACACCAAACAGGCGAAACGCACAACTCGAAGCGATGGTCGTGTACTCCGCCTGCTAGGAATGCCGCTGGCTATAGCTGTCCGTAGCTTTGCACGTGATCACGCGGCCTGGGCACGTGCCTCACACATGGCCAAGGTTGAACAGGCTTATGGAACTCTTCAGCCTTTTATATCATCTAGCTCACCACTGTACGTTCAAGTTCACGCATGTAATCCGACGTCCACTCGGGTGATGTACCTTAACCCATAAGCATAAGTTCTTACAGCGCATGCACGGTCGCCGCGGACTGGAGCTGAAATGAACGGCAATCCAACAATAGTTTCGCAACGGCGCAAGCCACCTCGTTGATTCATGCGCGTTTCAGAACGCGTCTTACAGCACGGCTTACTGGAGGTACTTCCAAATAGAGTGGTATGCCTCGGATAATATTGCGAATGTCCGGAGGTTTCATACCTTCCACGTCGTCACATTAACCTGCCTTCTGCACTTCATACTCCGTCTTAGGCCCATCCGCAGACCATAAGCGCTCAGTGAGTGTTCAGTGAGCAGATGGTTTTTGGTTTAGGTCAGGTTTGGATTACGCACCTGCCTTGTGCCCTGGGCTTCCTCCAATCACAGCTCTCAAATGACTTGGTAGAGTAGTCAAGCGATAACGTTACTCAACAGAGCGGTTGCTTCATTTCAGACATTTTGCAGATGCCCAGTACATGCGTCAACATCACTTGGCACCTTCTCGACCCCAGCCGGGGTCGAGAAAGTGCCAAGTGATGTTTTGGAGGTGTAATGCCGTTATATCGTTATAGTTCACGCGACCCTCGCTTCTCTTGCACCCAAACCCCCGTAATGTGCGGATGTCACCTTTTCCCGAAACACACAAACAAGGTTGAGTTTTCTTTTCAATGTGTTTGATTCTGGCACGAGAAGCTTGGGGCACAGCACGACACTCCTGATTACGGCCATCCCCTGGCATGCAGTGTATTCCCGATCTATTTTCCGTTTAGCCAGTTCATTAACTTTCGTTGCCCTCTTTCACCGCAGTTCGCTTCTGCATGTACTCTTGACAACAAGCGACAAAGCCCTAATATGTTTAGTCTTCTGCCGCTCAGCCGATTGCCTTCTTGTGCAATAGTGCCCAAACCTATGGAACGAATAATATGACATGCGTCCTGTCTGACTCGTGACCTGGCTATCGATAAGTATATCTCTCTCATGTAGCCGCTCCCACCTATATCTCCTGCAGAATCTGGGCCTGGATAGAGTGACTTTATCTTAGTGCAGAACGGATCAACTGTGTACCCACACGGAAAGGCCATCGTTTTCAGATGGCACGGACGCTTATGCGACCGACAAGCATGTGGTGTCTCCATGGTCGCTTCCATGTTTCACCACCCCCTCCTTGGCGTACTCTGCCCAAGTGTCCGTACTTTTTCTTGCGTGTGATTTTTCTTGCTGACAGCTTGCACGTGTCTCTTTATCGAAGGAGCAGCGTGTGCCATACTCACGCTGCCAGAGCGCGCCTGTTTATTTTCGTTATCAGCTGGCCGCAAATGACTGCTAGAACTGGCGGGTTGTGTGCTACTACTAAACCATGACAGCAGTGGCGCAACCAATCGTCGCATCGAAGAGAAGAGGAACTTAGTAATAACGATAATAGAATCAAGAATCAAGCCAGACGGTATGATGAGCGCTGCCACAACATAGGCTTAGGTAGGCTTGATCGTCTTTAGTGTTGACACGCTCTGGAAACATTGATCCCCTGCAGGTGTATGGCTCCCAAGTACGCACGACCCGGGGTCCGTCCAGGGCACACGAGTACTGACTAGGCTTTCCCTTTCGGGGCGCCTGACACCACTTCCCGGGTTAACCTGTTCGGTGTCCACACACTTGCCGTGCCCTACAACTGCCCAGCTGACTCGCCCCTCTGATTCTCACCCACGTTGGATCTCAATGTTGTAAACGCGTCCCCGAAACCTCCGTATTTTTTTTTTTCTTCGCTCAAATCGCCTCCGCGGAGACATGCCGATTAGGAAGGTGGAGAAGAAAAAAAAAGGGGGGGGGCAAGCAGTATCGCTATGCGACACGCACCCGCTTGAAGGTGGTGGGAAAGGAACACGGGAGGGGGCTATGCTGTGTCTTCCATCTACACTTGGAGGTATCGGCATAATTGAAGATGGGCAAGCGGTCATGTTTCACCTGCTCCTTCAGCGAGGTTACCCAGTCGGACATAATGAAAAATAAATGCAAAACGAATGTACCGCCTCTGACAAAGAACCACACCTCCGTTACACACTTCGGCACCTTTATACAGTCGCGGATAAGGTTCAATCTGTGTCTTTTCACCCTTCCCCTTTTTTCTTTAGTAGGACTGTCCCGCTATTCTCGGCCACCTTGAGGCCGCTCAGGGCTAAAACGTACCCAGGCTATGGAATGCGAGATTCATTTACTGCAGTGCAGCACCTCGGCGAACCATTCCCAGTGAGTTGAGTCTCGGATTCTTTGACGCCGGCAGCACCGCCCTGAAGGCGAAGATAAGATGCGGGCTTGATGCAATGACCAGACAGGGTGGCGAGCGCGTGCAAAAATCATGTTCAGGGGTGCGGCGCAAACACTGCAAGTTTTGAAGAGGCAAGGAATTGCTAGGATTGTGAATACCTGTACCGGAGTCTGAGCATGGGTTGTAAAAGAGGTCCTTCATATGACGCAGGTGGCCGCAGTGGTGCCGATACTTCATTGATCGCTGACTGATCGCACAATGCTCCCCACAGGGCTGAATCCGGAGCAGTCGTCATCTTGTAGTTAAGGGATATGTGGTCCAATGGCGTCTGCCAAGGTTGCTATCCATGCAATGCGTGATCACGGACAGCCCAGATTGTTTGGGACAGTATCGTCATTCATGCGATGCAGTAAACCCATACCTTCCAGGTCCCCAGTACGGATGTTTTTAGGTCTGGTCCCAGCCCAATTCAAAAGACATATTGAGAGAGGCGTTCGTGCGATCCGGATATGAAGACGCATGTGGTGCACTCGCCGTACGTTGGGAACCGTGTGAGCGAGGGGCTGTGGAAGAATCCTGGAGGCTATATGTCCGGGGCATTAACAACCGGCCGGCGTGAGTTGTGTTTCCGCCGAAGCCTAGCAGGTTGCATTCAAGGAGTGTACTGATGAACACAGGAAACCGCCGATGGGCTGGTGTGTATGTACGGTGGAACGTGAAGCGGCAAGGGCGGTGCCGTTGCGGTGGGGTATCAGCCAAACGTGATATCTTTACATGAGCAAAGATGTCGACATGTTGGGAACACGGAGGTTGCGTGATAATAAGATGCGACGCTGCGGAGGCGAGAGGCTGCGACGGCCAATGCAGGGAGAAGAGGGCAATCAGTGCAACAAGTTGAGTGCACTTGAGGGGTGGCTGTCCTATCGCCGTTCCTTGATACTGTGACCGACTTGCGTAGGAAAGCGGAAAGCGGTGGCAACCGTTGCGATAAGCAGACGAGAACGAGAGCGGTCGCAACTGGCACAAGCAATTCGTCCTTTATGGGAGGGTGGACAAGAGAGCTGAAGAACGGCAGATGCTCCACCTGCCACTCGCAAGACAGGCGGGCGTGGAAGTTCGGCCATAAGCAGTAATGACAGCCACGGAACCGTAGACACCGTCGGGGCACAGCCGGCTGGAACGAGCCGTATCAACCAGCGTGGTAGAGCTATCACGAAGCGCTATATTTACAGTTGGTTACAAAGATGGACGGAGACAGATGGGGACTGCACCGGTTCATGATGATGGTGGGAAGACGCGATCCAGAGGTCCTCCTCCCTTTCAGAATAAGCGAGGAGGGTGAAAGAGATGGACTCAAATTTTAAGTAATTCATCTCTGGAATTATCAAAACAGGGGTTTATATGTATGAGATCCCGCTGAGTCATAATCGCGGAGATTCAATATATTTGGATTGCCGACACGTGCCGAGTCGTGTTCACAGCGACCATGAGCACGCCTTCAGTCCAGAATCTAGAGGAGGCTGCTACGATCGCATCCGAGTTCATTGCCAGTAGGTGTTCCTGATCCATAGCTTGATCTACACGTCAATTATGCATGACATCTACAGCCCTCGAGAACATCCCGAGCGAGGTCCAATTCCTCCTGCAAGAGCTTCGATCAAAGGAGACGCGATCACAAGGCACGCCCACCACCGTCTTTTCTGGGGTGCAATCACCTGATACTGTTCCAGAGCTACAACAAGAGGTTGCCAAGGACTGCCACAGGTTTATCCGCCATGCACTTCGCACGGATTCCGAAGCTGTTGGCAAGGACAAGCCATCACCGCCCCCACCCAGTGAGAAAATAAGGCAGGTACAGACGACATTGTCTATCATTTCTGATGAAAAGATCGCGTTGGCTGAGCGGATCGTGGAACTGTTGTCGAGGAAACGTTCGCGGCTGGAACATGATCTCGGGCGTGTGTTGGTGCTACAAGGAGAGCCTGATCCAGCTGCAGTCGTTGCAGGTGCTGTGCCACTTATGGCAGCGAGCGCGGGCGCCGGCTCGGCAGCGTCTGGGTATGTTCTTGGAGGAAGGAATCCCGCTGCACACATCAACGAGAGTCTTCGAAATGCCTTCTCTGGTGCGACACTTCCCGCATCGAATGCCGGTAGCACCACCACTGCTGGTAGCCGAGCGAGTGGTACGGAAGAGAATGCACATAAGAGTACGTGGCTTTTATGTCCTGCATGACGTACGCTCTGACAGTTATCTGTCTCATTACAGAACGTAAACTCACTGCAACGCAGGGGTCTATCAAGCTACCCTCTCCTGCACCATCGTTGTACACTTCAACCACTGGTCGCAATCGCCGTAAGAAGCGCGGAGTTTCATCCGAAGTCGATGACATGGACTTCGACTTTGGCGAAGAAGCTCAAGTGGTTGAAGAAGGCGAAATCGAGGAGGGCGAGGGCGATGGCGATGGCGAGGAAGGCGATGACGGCGATGACAAGGAGCTATATTGCTTCTGCCAAAAACTCAGCTATGGCGAAATGATCGCATGTGATAACCCCGACTGTCCTTACCAATGGGTAAGTAACTGCGTCGATTACTGTGTTTACTCTGTGGGATACAGGTGCTGACTACGTGCATAGTTTCACCTTCCCTGCGTGAACCTGAAGCAACCGCTTCCAGAAAATTGGTTCTGTGCCGAATGTACCAAGCGCGGTATGGGCGCACCTGCGACGACCGGTGCCGCCCGCAAAGGACGGAAGAAGTAGCAAGCACCATACGTCCGACCTCCCGAACTTGGCCTATATGTCGCGTGCGGTATTTTGCAACCATGCAAGACCGGCGTTTATCGACCTCAAGGTGAACACGAGTGGTGACCAAGCTCTCCCGGAACCTGTAGCGGTGATAGAGATCCCCGTGGTCCCATTCGCGATGCGTTTGGGATATGCTGGTAGCTATTAGGGCCGCTATGTGCTCGCGCATTTGTTTATCTAGCACAGCTATGGATCGCCTGCCTTGTGGTGCCGTACGCGCCTTGGCCAAAGTAGTATCTCGAGGTACAATAATTTCTATTCGTGCTGCGCATGATAGCACCGACGATGGTTCTCCTATCTCGGCTCGGACAGCATCACCTGACCCCTCTGAGACGTTACTCAGCGTAAAGGCCGACTAGTGCAGTACCGAAGAATGCGCCGTCACCGCGGCGTTCATAATCTCCATTCTCCCGAGCGGACATTCCTTTTGTTCTAGGCCCGCCCAAAAGAATCCATAATACAAGCAGCTCGGGAGAGAGAGCAGAGAATGTAATTGATTATTGAGACTCCAAGCGCCCGCGCTGCGGAATTACCTCTTTGGCGGAATAACGATAATAATAATGACGATGATGGAGAACGCGTCGAGGCACACATACATACGGTGCTCATCGGGCGTGCAGGCGGCGCGGGTGGGCGGGCGTAATATGGACGGCTCATATCCCTACTACGTCCATCGTATTTCGTATTGAACTGCCTCCTTTTGCTCTCTCCTCATTAGATGCGCATTTGCGTTTTGGAATATATATACTTTTATAGAAAAAGGTCCCTGCCGTGTTGCTACCGAACAGATGGTCTCAGAGGGTGCAAAACCGACTGCGGTCGGGCGGACAAAAGAAGGGGGAGGGAGGGAGGGAAAGAGGAAAAGGGGGATGAGGGGGCAAAAGTGCACCAAGGGGCTTCAACCTGAACCCGTCACTATATCGTAGCCGCCACAACGCATAGGGGCGAACTGATTAGGAATAGGTCAACAAAGGGAAATGAAAGAAAAGAGAACAAAGGGGCAGGCGGGGCAAAAAAAAAAAAAAACGCCACCGTCGAGGGCGGCACCAGTGGGATACCGTACACGCATCCGATCTGTCGTCCTCCCTTCGGCCCGTTTTTTCTTCTAGTCTTACTCGAGGGGGCATTTTTGACTCGCCGTCGAACCGGTTGAAGGCGTGAAACAGAACGAGGCCCAGGGGTAGACGTTCTTGTTCTTTTTTCCTTCCAGGTTCGTGTGTGCTTTCTTTCTTTTTTCTCTTCGCTTTCTTTCACTCGCCTCGTGTCCTCGAACAGAGAGTCAGTTTAGTCTCCTAGTCGTCCGCGGGCAGTGCCGGGCAACGAGGCCCTTACGGCCCCCACACTCCGGAGGGGGGGGCGGCGCGCAAACAAGAAAACAAAGGAAAACAAAGGAATGCCACCACCTGCCACAATCGGCCGCCATACAATAGTTGCCCAAACAAAACGGCGCGAAGCGTCTAGCTACCTTACCGGCGGACCGACCACAAACGCATGTCATTGTCGATTGAGTGATGGGATGCCGTTACATCGGCCGTGAACGTCGGCTTTTTCGGCGTCTACGGGCTCCCCGACGATGCGGACGCGCTCAAAAGACTGACAGGATCGCATGCGCGCGCAAGGACATCCTGGTCAGTGGCCAGTATTTATTACTGTACATTGTCCAGTCAGAGGAACACGGGTCAGCGTCCGATGGTTGTTTCGCGCATGGGACGCTCGTCAGCGCCAGACCCCGGGCGTGAACGAGCCACGGGCTGCTGAGTGACCATGTCCAATTTGGCAGCACACGTTCTTCCGATTCCGAATCCGGGCATGACACTGCGGCCTTATGCCCGAACCCTGAGCCGAGCGTGGACAGAAACGGCACGGCACGGCACGGTAGAACACGGCAAGAGGTCCGCCCTAGCGCCCTGCGAGGCATGACGGCAGCCGCAACCGACTAAACCACTCAGGGTTTGCCCACACAGCAGGCGACGGCTCCAACCTGTCGAAACGCACGAAATGAAACAATGCACCTGACAGTGGAAAAGCGGACGTGTGGGATCCCATGCACATGTCTGTGTGCGAAAAAGGGACAAGGGGGACAGGCGCACGCGGTACATTGTGGACGACTGCAACAGGTTTGCTCGCGGGCAGAGGGGTGGGTCGGAGGGGGAGCGTCGACATGAAACACTTTTTCGAATCAAATACGTCATGAAGCGATTGCCAGAGATGGAAAGATAACACGGCGTCTAACGTAGTCATGAAGTCTGCGCCCGGAAACGATCGGGGAATCTGAAACGGAGAGATCGATGACATACGACCAAGAGTCGAGTGCATGAGTCGCTGAGAGAAAAAAAGTTGGCTGCGGACACGCGAGTCTGCCAAACGTCTTGGCTAGCATTCGTCAGAGCCCCCGTGGACTCGGACAGGGTCGGCGAATTGAATGGATTCTGTTTATCGGTCGATGCGTCGAGACGAGGAGGACACCCACGGCGTGTGCCGACAATGACCTCCCGGGGAGTTTGCGAGCGACAACCGGTGCCGCAACTGAGCGACGGAGACAGCAGTCGAGTAGAAACATTCGATTCCGGCTCGACCGCAATCTCGACTGCGGCGAGATAGGCAATCCGGCTGACGTGGGTCCCGTTCATTCATGGACCTGTCACGAGGAGGCAGCGCGATTGCACTCTTTGAACGTGCTACGCCGGGGGCTCGCTGAGAATAGTGTGCGAATGGGCATGGTTGTTCCTGCAACGCCGTCCTGTGCCATGCCCCACGGAGGCCGGACGAATTACGACGGGTGGCGCAAGGACTGAGCAAGTGGGGAGACGTGCCTTGCTGACGTGCTTGGCGCATTTTCGCGACGGCCCATCGAAGCTGGCGAAGCAACACGATTTGGAAGAGCGGAATCGGAAGTGCCGATGGCCATGGAGCTTGGCACGAATTCAACTCAAAAAAGGGAGGTCAAGGGGAACGAGCAACGATTCGTATTGGGTGCGAGACAGTTTCAAACAAAGGCTCCTATTCAGAGACAGTGCCCCCGTCCTCTCCTCCTCTCTTTGGGGCACCCTGGCAGACACCTGGCAGACCTACGTGGAACAGCCCCCCCACGGGCTACGGCACTTGCCGAGCACGGTCACGGAGGGCAAGCGTGTGATGCTGAAATAACCTTCGAGGGAGGGAACGTGGTGTGGAGAACACCCCCGATGTTCTCTGGATGGACTCCTTTCGGCGGCAAGATAACAGGACGGGTAAGGCCCGTTTTCAAATACGTTCCAGTGACTTATCGCTGACGTACCCGCTCAGAGACGTCACTCGCTCCCGTGCGCATGTCATGGGCCCATGTGGTATTCCTCTCGTGGCAATGTTTGACATCAGAGACGCACTGCGGTCCAATATCATCGTCACCCAAACAAATGAAGAGGCTTCCTCCTCGGTGGGACCGCCGTCCGATTGGGATCAACTGAATTCCACGTTGCTCGTATCCCCGTGGTAGTGTCGGTGCACGAGGCGGCTGGTGATGATCTTGGTGGTCAGAGCGACGGACGGTGATGTCGGATGTTCGCGTGCCGGGACGACGGCGATCATGGATATCGTACAGAGGACGATTAGTTCGCTGCTGGCTGGCGGTGCCGTACGTCGACGGTGGGGGATATGGGTGATCCTCATCTGTTCGATTTCTCGGCAGTGCATGCCTGGGGAAGAGGAGGACCGAATCGGCCATTACGCGGTGAGGCGTGCGAATCAGACTGTTGGAGGACGCACGGGGATTGTGCTGTGGGACAGGATCCACCAAGGGCGAGGACGAGGAGCTAGGAGAGAAGGCGGGAGGGACAATCCAGGGGAATTGTTGACAAGCCGCGTCTCGTTATTTTCATTATAGAGGTGATGGTATGCAACTGGGATGGCGGTGCGGAGATGGCGGGATGCGGCAGAACCCAACTCAAATGGACAGGAGGGATTTTGAAATGGGGACAAAGACAGTAGGGACTTGCCGTACAAGGTGAGGCACAGGAAAGTTGGACAAGAGTGTTACACATGGTCACTACAGCATCACAGGAAGGCGGCGAATCGGATCGAAGAGAAGACGGTGCAGCAGTAGCAAGCAGATCAATCAGGATAGATGGTAGGTGAAGAGCCATGGCGAGAGAGTCTGCGGAGATCACAGGGTGCTGTGATGATAAGGAATGGCCCAGCGGTGTGCTGATGCCGCTACGGGCGTGGGTAGGTTGCCGGGGCGGCCAAGTGGGAGTCTGATGGGGTTAGTTGGGATCACTGGCAGTGTGGATTCATCGAGAGCGCAGTAGGCGCGCGTTAGCAGGGAATAGCGGGGACTTGAAACTGTAACAGGGACGGTTGGCATGGCCGATGGTAAGTGGGTGTGGGCTGGGAGGGAGTGGGGAATCGGATACCATATGTAGTGTACGTGCGAAGAAAAGGACAGGGCAGCGTGAGGCTGTCCGTCGGATACAAAAGTAGTCTACGTAGGAGGCAGAAACGTAAGTAACGGTCGAGGATATGTTTCGGTGACGAGAGGGGGCGGGCGTGGGTGGAATGGGCACGGGGTGCGAAGAGCTGTGTGCGTGGGAAGGTGTTGACGTAACACGGACACGCTGTTATGTCACGGTGTTTGGACGTGATGTATGTGTGTGTTTGGGGGTGTTTGTGGATCTGAGATCGGATAGGCGGGATATGCCGGGGATCCGAGATAGTGGTAGCCGACTCATCTGGGAAGGAGATGAGCCCCGCCCGAAAAAGGAATTACCAAAACGGGCATGGACAGCGTTGTTCTTATAACACTCGACGGGTCCTCTCGACGGCCAAGCCAGTCGCTGCGACGCTCACGATGCAATTCGACGCCTATCCCTCCCCGCCGTCCTTCTCTGACGCTTCTTCCACACCGCGCACACCGTCCCCAAACCAGCCCGACTTTTTCCTCACCAACCCAAAGCACACCATCCCGATCAGATCTGTCCCCCACATCTTCCAGGAATCCGACCTCATGATCCACACCGACCCCGCCTGGTTCCCCTACGCCACCCAGCCGAGCTCCCTCCTCCAGGAGCTCTACGAACACGACCACGACAACACCGACGTCTACATCGACGACAGCGCCCACTACACCGAATGGCACCATCACCAGCAGCAGCAGCAGCAGCAACACCACCACCACCTCCACCCCCACGCCGTCCCCCGTCGCGCCACCTTCCCTTACGTCCGCCACGACCTCCCCCACCCCCACTACTATGACCAGTACCCCGTCTACGGCGAGCCCATCCCCGACCGCCCCGACCCCCAGCCGATCAAACTCGAGGACACCCCCCTCATCGTCCCCTCCCAGCTCGGCTACCCCCTCCAACATCCCTCCTTCCTCCCCTCCGCCCCCGGCGCGGCCCTCCCCGTACAGCTCACCGACGACGCCGCCAGCAAGGAGACCCAGTACCTCCGCAGGCGCTGCTTCAACTGCCACACGACGGAGCCTCCCTCCTGGCGCCGCTCCACGCTCAACCCCGGAAAAATCGTCTGCAACAAGTGTGGTCTCTACGAGCGCACCCACCTCCGTGCGCGCCCCCTGCGCTTCGACGAACTCCGCGCGGGTGGCAAGACCCGGAAGGCCACCGGTGCCTCCCCGGCGGACAAAAAGACCTCAAAATCGTCACCCGTCGTCGGTTCGCTCTCGGTCAAGCACGAATCCAGCGAGATGGGCCTCACCCGTCGCAGCTCCGTCTCTAGTTCGGTCTCCAGTGGCACGAGCGACTGGGACGACAGCGGTCAGTCGCTCCCTTCTTTGTTCGCTCCCCGTTCTCACAGTGCCCCAGTCTCTCTCTGTTCCTCCATCCCTCCAACACCTGGCTCAGCCTCGGCGCAGTCGTCCGCGTTTCCCTCGCCAGCCGTCTCGACGTTCCCCATCCCGCGCAACTCTGCGAGTCCGCCTGTCGACTCAGGCGCCCAGGTGCCCATTCGCCTCCCCAACGCACCTCTCACCGATATTGCGTCCCTTCAACAGTCCCATTGCGCATTACGGAAGGCGGCGACTCCTAATTATTATCCGCAGTCAGCAGTGTACCAGGGTCAGCCGGATAACTTCCGGCGTGGCTCACTGCCCGTGCAGCGCAATGCCCAGTTTGCCTCGCCACCCATGCCGTCACAGTCGCCTGCGCCCACGCACTCTCTCACGCCGGAGGCCCCTCCACTCCCTCACCCATCACCCCTCTTGGTCACCTCGACCCTCCTCGCCGACCTTCCATCCTCGTAAGCCTGTCCCTGTCTTGTCCCTATTTATTGTCTTTCGATTTCGCGTCCTACCCGCCACCAGTTAATCCCACTCGCTGCCTTTTGGTCCTGTACGCGACATCAAGACGTATTTATTTCGCTTGGGCTCAAAACGACGACGACGCGCGTGGCATGGCCAAAAATGTCACATATTTATGCACCCGAGGGTCCGTTTCCACCGGCATCGATTGACTTGTATCATCTACAGCGCAGCAGCCAACTGTCGACTATGACCATATTGCACATATACATATATGTTCATCTCGCATACCCCTCGTTCCCCATTCGCCATACCTCGCGGGTCGTCGTCGTGATGATAGATACCCTTACTGATAATGTACGAAAACAGCGCCGAGCAGAAAATGACGGGACTGTACTAGTACTATTCGGAGTGTTCGTTTTGTCGCATTTTAGTATACCTTGAACTAGAGTTTTTTTGGCACATGCAGTCCTGGTGGAAGGCGTCCGACGCTGCGGTGGCGTGAATGAATGCAATGCCCCTAGGGTTTCGCCACCCAGGGACGGAATGCACTGAGATCGAAAGCGTCACTGACGCGTGTTTGGGCCACCCTGAAGGTCCTCTCTTCCCTGCATAGGCGCATAGTTAAGGTTTACCCAGTGAAACCGGGAGAGCGATTGAGTAAAAAAGTGAATGTGATAGTCATGAACACGAGGCGCGCCAGATGGACGCACGACTTTGCTTGGGGTTAAGGGGGGCCTTGGCTTATCACGCCAGCAAACCTTGGGACGAAAACTCTGGCGATTACGCCCGGTGATCTGACGCCAATATAAAAAAGGAACATGCGTCAGAGCATGTCCCCATCGTGCTCTCTTTCGTTTGTTTGCGCGGTTGTGCACGTCTGGCATAAAGGAATGGAGATCGGTGCAACCCGGACACATCGTCCGAGATGCGATCAGAGGATGTCGTTCCATGGCCTGTCACGCTGAGTTCAGCCATGGGTGTTCGAATGGCGGCGGTCGACGACGTGGCGTCTAAACAACAACATCCTGTGCAAGAGAGTGGGTGCAGGTCCCCCGCGTATACGGCGTCGCGTGGTGTTGTGATAGCGTTTCTGTCATGCGACCGCTTGCCCATCGTATGTGTTAACCGACACGCTTTTTGGCATTGGATCGTCAGGCGCCCCACAGGGGAAAGGCTGCTCGAGACCGCCACCGACGTGAGGGAGCCTTGTCCTATCCCCGTTCCGCGACCAGCGTCGAGTCCCCCTTTTTTTTTTGGGTGGCGAGGTACCCGGCGGTCACTTTTTCTCCGGTATTGTGCATGGGCATGACACGCAAACGTTGGCAGCACTGACGGCTCTAAGCGAATATGCACACCACTCGTTTGGTGCAGTGACACGGGCTGTGCGTCGCGACGAGTGACAAAACGTGACACCGCGTGTGACACAGCCTTCTTCACCGACCATGGCCAACGGATCTCAACTGTCCCAGCTCACGTCCGCGCTCGCCCAGGCCGGCATTCGCAACAGCAAGAAGAAAAAACGACCCACACCGTCGACCGAGCACGACAAGGTCAGACAGGCCGCAAAACTGCATGCGATCCAGCGACGGCTGAACCCGTTTGACGTCAAACTCACCCGACCCAAGCACGATGTCGGCGGTCGGAAGATCAAGGGCGCGATGGGTCGACCGGCGCAGAGCAAGCAGGCTGGGATGCAGCAAGTAGAACCGCCCTCGTCCCCTTGTTGTCTCTGCTGATGATCGTCTCTTTGTGCGCGTTTAGAGAGAGAGGTTGTTGCTGAAGGAGGTCGAGCGGAGGGGACGTGTCGGCGGGATCGTCGACCGACGGTTTGGCGAGAACAACCCGTCGATGTCGCTCGAGGAGCGTATGCTAGAGCGGTTCACGAGGGAAAGGCAGCGCGCGTCCAAGCCGTCCGCGTTCAATCTCGAGAGCGAGGACGAGCTGACGCATTATGGCCAGAGTCTGTCCAAGCTGGATGATTTTGACGACGTGTTGTTGCCCGTGGACGAAGACGAGGACGGTGAGGGTGAGTACGCCTGTGCGTTTGACGCGTGCGTGTTTTATCGTTTGATAAGGTCAACTCGACCGTGAGACCGTCCAAAAGGCGCACTTTGGTGGCTTTGACGATGACGAGATGGAAGAGGTATGGACTTGCAAGCCTCGTGTTGAATCACACACTCACCCACTGGTGTAGCCCGATCGGAAAAAGTCGAAAGCGGAAGTGATGGCTGAAGTGATGGCGAAAAGCAAAGCGCACAAGGTATTCACTCGTTTGGTCTGCAAGGAACTGCTCAACGACATGTTCTCTGGCGTAGATGCGTCGTCAGATGGAAAAAGAAGAGGAAGAGTCGATGCGACACGAGCTCGACCAGGATTTCGATTCGCTTAGGACACTCCTCTATGTACCCGACCCGTCCTCTCTAGAGTACGACATCGCCGACGCTGTAAAACCACGTGCAGCAGACGACGAGGATGCCATGGACTATGACAAACACGTCCGCGAGCTCGCCTTTGATAAACGGGCAAAGGCAAAAGACAGAACAAAGACAGAAGAAGAACTCGCGCTGGAGCAAAAGGAAGCGCTCGAAAAGGCGGAGAAACAACGGCGACTGCGCATGTTGGGCCAAGATCCGAACGAGAGTGACGGTGAAGCCACGGGCAGACGGGGAAAGAAACGCCCTCGCGGGGGCGATGACTTGGACGATGATTTCACGGAGGGTGAATCGTTTGGTGGTCTTGGTACCGGTCTCGGTGTGGAGCTGGGCAGTCATACGTCTGGGAGCAATTCTGGAGATGACAGTGGCGTTGAGGACAGCGATGGGGAGCTCCCAAACAGCGACCAGGAAGTGGATGTCGACGCTTTTGGAGAGGACGATCAGCCGAGTGGCGACGACGCGTCCACCGGATCAGGGACAACACAAAAGGCTCAGGGGTCATCCGAAACTCGGAAGGCTGCGCAGGAGTTGCCGTATACGTTCCCTGCGCCAGAGAGTCACGACGAATTCCTCGACATCATCCAGGGTCTCCCGGATTCTGACATTCCGACGGTAGTAGAGCGGATCCGGACACTGTATCATCATAGCCTTGGCCCCGAAAACAAACTTAAATTGCAGGTGAGGCAAATGTGCTGACCTCAATGTATCCTTCTTATTCCTGCTTATAGAACCTGGCGAGGGTCCTCGTTGATCATATACTATATATAGCATCGCCCCCAGCATCAAGGATACAGTTGTTGTCCGCTCTCGTGCCGCACTTGTTCGCACTCTGTCGATCGTATCCTATCGAATGCGCAGGGTACTTTGTGGAAAAGCTCTCCCTGATGCATAAAAACCTCAAACGCGGCTTGGTGACTGGTGCATTAGAACCAGACGCGAGGACGTGGCCTGGACTTCCCGAACTCGTTTTCCTCCGGGTGACAGGGATCATCTGGCCGACCAGTGACATGCGCCACCCGGTTATTTCGCCCGCACGACTGCTCATGGGGGCATATCTCGGGTTGTGTCGGATTAGGTCGTTCCGAGATGTGACCAGTGGATTGTTCCTGTCTTCCCTGTTCCTGCAATACGAATGTCTGTCAAGGCGCCTTGTTCCAGAAGCCATAAACTTCGTGGTCAATGCCACGTTACACCTGGCGCCACACGTATTCGCCGCGTCAAAGTCGGTGCCTGGCACCTTTTCGTGTCCGGATCTGCGGTCCGCCCTATGTGCACCCCTCGCTATTGACAGGCGCAAAGCCAAAGGCCTTGGATGTCGGAAACCTGCCTTGCTACATATGATGTCCGCAAACTTTACGGAGCAATCTAAAATTGATGCGCTTGGGTTGGCTCTCAGTCTGTTGGGGCATTTTGCCGACATGTACAAGTCCCTTGACGGCTTTATTGAGCTGTATGGGCCGATAAGCCTCGTGCTCTCGGGGGTGGAATGCGGTCAGCTGTCCGACGATGTCCAGGTACGGCTTCACCACGTTGGCGTCTATCGCGGAGTCTCACACATCGGTAGTCGCGAGTGGCCGTCTTGCAGGATAAGATAACTCGTCTACTCCGCTTTTCCCGGGAATCCCGGCAGCCGCTCCTTTTACAATCTCACAAACCGATTCCCATTCCGTCGTATGTCCCCAAATTCGAAACCAGTTCGTCGTCGTCCTATATCCGGCGAAAGGACCCGGATCACGAGCGCAACGAGGCCTCCAAGCTGCGGTATCAGCTCAAGCAGGAGCGCAAGGGGGCTATTCGTGAACTGCGCAAGGATGCCAAGTTCCTTGCGGCTGTGGAACACAAGAAGCAGGCGGAGAAGGATAGGGTGTACAAGGAGCGCATGAACAAGGTGTTTAGCTCGTTGGAGGGGGAGAGAGCGGAGCAGAAGGCGACGGAGAGGGAGAAGGCGAGGGAGAAGCGGCGTGCTGGTCGCAAGTAAGCGCAGTAGGTTATCTCAGGCACCTGGTGAGAGGATATGAAACTGTTTGCCTCCGTTTGATGGGTCTCATGGAACGGGTTTATGCCCCACTCCACCCATGTGGAATTGTAGGTACCCGTAGCAGGTACCAGTCTGCAATGCCTTGCAGGAGTGGCAGTCTGATTGGGATGAGATCTACATTCTGGGTTTGTAGATGTTTGCTTCACCATGTTTTGACTCCAAATTCAAGTTGGCCACTCTTCTTTATCACTTTGAATGAGCGAACCACCATCTAGCAGTGTTCCGGCAACCTTCCAGACTCCGGATGGTGACGATGCTGTCGCTCCAAAGCAGCTCCTGGAATTCTTGAGGTCCTTGATACAAAAATCGACTGCGGAGCCCATCTACGACACGGCTTCCTGGGTGACCATGATTTCCGGACTCGCCGATCAGGTCTATGGCTACTTTCCCTATTTCACGTCCATTAAGCAGGGCACGACTAACGAACGTATCACGCTCACACACCTCTCGCTAGACGTCTTGGATCATGTTTCCCACCGGCCGCGACCTATTTGGTATGACGGAAAGGATCTCGTGAAGAAATTATTCGTAAGACTGCTCGCCCTCGGCGTGTCGTCAGAGTCCTGGCTCGATGCGACCAACGATAGTCTGGCGGATCACCTCGATCCCACCACCCTGTACTCCAAGGCGACCAGCATTCTGGTGCACATCCTCTGTCAGTTGCTTGCTTCTCCGTTCCGAAAGGAGACCTCTCAGAGGGCTCTCGCCCATGGGCTTTTGTGGGACGTGCTTGGATTGACGTGCGGTGAGCCATGTCCGTTCCCTTGGGCCATCGTCCCTTTCGGCTCATCGCTACCCAGATATCCTGAGCACGTCGCAGCATGACTTTCCCATGGACGTCCAGTTCTATTCCGCGCCGCATTTGAGGCGAGCGCCTTCCAACAGAGTAGATACACCCGTAGGAATCGTCTCCATATAGGTAACACGTCGATTGTGTTCTGAAGCCAAAAGTAGGTCCCTCCGGACAACGCGGATATTATCAGACTACCGAACGAATCGTTCCTTGCCGTTTTCTGCAGCGTTGTCGCGGATATCGCGGCCAAGGTGTTGCGACAGTCTGAGGAATCGCGATGCTTCACGCATGATCTCTTACAGCGGACCGCGCGAATCATTCCCCTGACGTTCGATGCTTGTTTTACTTACCCGGCCTCGGACGTGGTGCGGTCTCGGTGTCTACTTCGTACCCTCCAGGCTGCACAGGTCGTACTTCCGATGAGTCCGAGCTTTCGGGATGCTCTTGGGACCTTGTTCCCCCGTCTTCTGATCTACACGTTGGAGGAAGGTCCCAAAAATCCATTCCGCCCCTCTCTGAGGGCACTCGCTTCCCTCATATCGAGCGAAGGAGACAGCTGCTTGAGATTGACCCCGTTTCACGCAACTGCTATCCTTGGTATTCTGACAAGGGAGGAGTGGGGGAATGCTGGGAGTGAACTCAGAGTTTGTCTCCCTTTTGGTGTTGTTTTGCAGTGTCGAGGTGACTGATGCGTGTACAAGGATCTCACGTCCACGTTTTTACGTCAACATCTCGGTCAACTGGATAGTGCGGCTTTGCAGGCCGTGAAGTCCTTTTTCGATGGGAACGGACTGTATCGTGGTTGGGAGGGGCTCGTGAGAGACGCGGAGATGTTGCAAGCCGGACATCCGGTTGTTACAGAGCTAAATCCCCTATCGGTCGGTTGGCGCGCTCAAGCCGCGCAGGCGCTCCGAGGGGTCGTTAATCCGCGGGAACTCGAGTGGACGAGCGACATGGCTTTATCCGACGCCGCGTTTGCAGGGTGTGGCTTACAACTACTGAAGCAGGGCGGTTCACAAAGGTACAGTCACCGATTTCTCCGAGGGGTTTATGAGATCGGCGATAACAGGAACCGGTGCAGGTCAGTCGCTGTCAGAATTGCCATTGCCGACTACGCGTCGGCGATCGTTGCCCAAGTGCGTGTCTCTTCCGACGGGGCTCCACACGTTCGAGACGTGCTGTCGTTGCTTGGCGGGCTTCTTGTCGGTCCCGCTGAGCAAGTGACGCCCATCGTTCGTGGTAGCACGTATCGGGCGCTCTTGGTCATCGTCCAACATCATGCTGTCGGCTTGCTTGCGGATGCGTGCGTTCTCGTGCTGGAGCTAGTCCAACGCGGGGTGTCCGACAAGGATAGATCCTCAAGGTTGTTGGCTGGGTGTGTGCACGTCGGACGTTGGTCGTCGGTTGGGTGTATTGACACATCTCTAGTCAAGCGCTCGCCCAACTCGTCAAAGTATGCGCGAATGATCAAGGAGGTTGGATGCAGATAGAAGGTTTATTTTTCCACCTCGTTCGCTTCCTTCACACGGGCGCGAGGTATGCGATCAGAGAGACGACGTTGATTACCCTCGGGTTAATCGGAACGTGCGTCTGTTCTGTCGAAGGTGCTCGGCGGATGATGCTGATGATGTCCCAGCGATGCGCATCCGCAAGTACTCGAAGAAGTCGTCTTTCAACTCGTCTCGCAATTGGGTGAACACAATCCAGTGTTGAAAAGTATCGCATTGGGACAGGCGAGCTTGGCTGTTTGGCATCTCATGGCGTAAACGCTCACATGCAGGATCAGCTCATCGAGCTAGCAAAGTGGTACAAAAAGCCGCCACAGGGGTTTTTATCGCCTTTCCTCCCTCGGATCGCGCCGTTTGTCGTTGCTCGCAAGTGCACGCACCCGGCGTTGTTTGCAGAGATATGCCAGTTTCTGGGCGTCTCTCCAAACAGCTTCTTATCCGTCACGCGCTCGCATACGCTTCCTCATCTCTTTGCCGAGCGCGAGGTGAAAGTGCTCGAAGAGGTCGGGAGCGAGCTAGGCAAGAAACTGTCCATCCTCTTTTTCAGCGACGCTTCTCAGATCCTCGCACACGTGCTTCGACTTCAAGGGCCAGGACAGACAAACCAGGCGCTCGATTTTGTGGTGAAGATCGTGAGAGCGGACGCGGACGAGATCAACCGGCGAACGATCGACGTTAAGAGTATCGTTCATAGTAACTTGCTCCCGCTCTTGGCGGACCTGATGGTCGTGCTTGGGAATGAAAATCCGGACGATGCAGCGTCGGTGAGTGGGTAGCGGTCCTCGTTATGGGGTTGTCGACGACGTTTTTTCGTTTGTTCAGGCCGTCAGTGCACTAAGAAGAGTCGGTCGGATCATGTCTAGTGATCTGGGGAGTCAAGATAACGGCAACGCGGATATGGTTCACCTGCTCAGGACCAACTTGCTCGGCATCGTGTCTTATATGAGCGAGATGTTGCAGGATATCCGGGGAAAGAAGACGACGCCGGCCAAGAGACAGATTATTCGAGCGTTTGGAGCGTTGATTGTGCAGGTTCGCGATGCGCTCATGAGCGTTGCTCCCCAGGTAATTCGAGATGGAGGACGATTTTTCCTTATTCTGACCGTCTGTAGATTATGGCGACGCTCCAGACGATGTCGTTGATTCCCGAGTTGACGGATGTTACGCTGTCGACGTGGCTTGTGTTTCTCAAGAACCTCGTCCCTCAAGATGTTGGGCCACACATCGTGGCAACCAGCGCGACCATCGCATCCCTATGGCCTTCGTTATCGCCGGCTGCTCGGGAAACGGCGAAAGAATGTCTTCGGTTCATCGTGTTCGATATCGGTGACTTGTCGGGGCGCCATCTAGATGAAGTGGTCGACTTGCGGAATATCCCAGAGCTTGGGGACACCTACAAGGTGCTCATGGGACGTCGGGCTTCCTGGGAACCGCGAGAGAAGCTCCAAAAGATACTGGCGCAACTGAACGGCGATAATTATGCCATCACGCTGCATTTCCTAGGCGAGCTGAAGACGTTGATGTCCGTCGACCACCCCGACTTTGTGCGCAGTTTGGCATCGGGTGACGCGTTTGACCCGCTGGTCGGGAAGATACAGTTGGCGCTCTTCCGGATCGCCACGCGGGATGGGGACGACATTGAAGGGCTCCGACTGTTGGCGTTCGAATGTATGGGGATCCTGGGCGCTGTCGATCCAGACCGGTGTGAGATCGGTTCAGACGACGCGCGCATGGTCGTGCGGAGCAACTTTACGGACGAGAACGAGGCGGTCTTGTTCGCGATGCATCTCATCCAGAACGTCCTCGTCGGCACGTTCCGCTCGACGAGCGACATCAAATACCAGGGTCGCTTGTCCTACAGCATCCAAGAGCTACTCCGATTCTGCGGTTTCACCTCCGCCCTCGTCGCGCCAAAGAGCACGATCCCCGTGCCGGTCAAGGTGCGCAACCGGTGGAGTGGCTTGCCGAAACACATTCTCGAGACGATCACGCCGATGTTGGAAGGTCGGTTTCAGAGTATTGACAGCGCACCTGTGCCGCCCGAGCGTCCGATTTATCTGCGGCAAAATACGTACCGGGAATGGCTTCAGCTGTGGACGGCGTACCTGATTTCGAGGGCGTCCGGGGGGACTGCCCAACGGATTTTTAGCGTGTTGCGGCCTGCGCTGAGAAACAAGGACGTCGGGGTGGCACTTCACCTGTTGCCTCACCTTGTATTGAACATTCTCTTGTCGGGGGAGGAAAGGGATGTGGAGGATATACGGGAGGAATTGTTGGCTGTGCTGGAGGACCAGGTTAACGAACGAAGCTCTTCCAGCGCGGACAAGAGGTTTCTCAGTGCTCAGGTTTGGCGCTACTACGTCACTGTAAATCAAACGCTAACCTATCCATCAGGTCGTCTTCACGCTCCTCGACCATGTGAGCAAATACGTGCGCATCCTGCGTCAAGATATCAGTTCCAAGAAAGCGGAGAACAAGCGCTCGCGAGCGAATGTTGCCGGGTCGGAGAGCGAAGAGCAGCTCGTTCGAATCGACTCCATGCTTTCTAGCATCAACCACGATCTGATGGCGAAAGCGGCGCTCCAATGCAAGGCCTATGCGAGGTCCATGATGAATTTCGAGCGGCAAATCGTGGCGCTTCGTGAACGGGGGACGCCTGCGTCGGCAAAGGAGCTCACGCTTCACTATGAGCGTCTACACGAGATCTACGCCCACCTGGATGAACCCGACGGGATGGAGGGCATATCGATGCTCATCCTTTCGCCCTCGCTGGAGCACAAGATCCGACAACACGAGAGTACGGGACAATGGACGGCCGCTCAGAGCTGTTGGGAGGTTCGACTACAGCAGTCTCCCGACAACCTTGACTTTCACCTGGGTCTCTTGCGTTGTCTGAGATATCTCGGTCATTATGGTTCGTCTCTTTTCTGTTTCTGAGACGGGCTCCAACATGACTTTTTTTTTTTTTTTTTTTTCAGACACGTTGAGGACACATGTGCGAGGTGTGCTTGTCCGAAATCCGGACTGGGTGTCTGCGCTGGCGGGCTTTCAGGCTGAAAGTGCCTGGATGATGGGTGCCTGGGACGATCTCCAGCAGATCACGGCCAACGACGAGTTGACGTCGCCTTACGTTATGAAAGCCCGCGTGCTCCTGGCCATGCGAGCGGGCGATGCCAACGATGTCGCATCTGCGTTGTCTAACGCGCGTGCTGTCTTGGGTGCTCCAATCATGGCGGCGGGTGCCAAGGCATACCGCCAGTCGTACGACGCGTTGTTGGATCTACATATGATCCACGAGGTGGAGCTCGTTTACGATGCAATATCTGCGACGTTACCGCGTTCGCAGGCTCGGCGAGAGGCGATGAAGTCGCTCCGCAGTTGTCTCGCTGCTCGGTTTGACGCGACGCTCCCCAATTTTCGTGTCCGACAGGGCGTTTTGAGCATGCGGCGTACGGCGTTTGCGCTTAGGTCAGTGGCACAACCCATGCTTGGAACATCCCTGGGGGGGCATTGACGGTTCGTCTTTACAGTCCGAACACGACACCGTTGATTACCAAGGAGATCGGCCAGTCGTGGATCGCGAGCGCCAAGATTGCGCGGAAAGCGAAGCAGTGGCAGACGGCTTATTCGGCTACGCTCCAGGCGCAACAAAGCAACGCCCGGTTCTACTTTATGGAGAGCGCGAAACTGGTCAAGGCGACGGGTGAACCCCTGCGCGCACTCCAGGAACTCGAGAATTCGATGCGTCTGAGCGGGCTGATGGAGAATCCGGATATGATCGACCTGACGGCCGATGATGACGCCGAGCTCAAGCGCATGAGGGCCAAGGCGAGCCGCGTTTTTGTTTCGTGTCCGGTTTGTTCTGAGTGTGATTAGGCTCATATTTTGCGGGCACGGTGGATGAACGAGTCGGATCGATACGAGCCCTCGTACCTCTTGAAGGCATTCCAGACCGCTTCGAGCCAAGGTGCAATGATGGAGAGCGCAGCATATCACCTCGGGAGGTTCCACGATCACACCTTTAAGCAGCTCACTGCACCAGATGACGAGTGGTATGAGCGGTATGCAGCCAGTTTTCTCTTGAAGCAGGGGGGAAAAAATGACCATCGCGGTGTTAGGGGCATTCGTATGAATGCGCATATCGTCATGAACTACGCCAAAGCTGTGGGCTTGGGCTCGAAATATGTCTATCAAGCGATACCGCGCATGCTGACGCTATGGCTAGACATTGGGGAGAATTCGAAAACGGCGACGCATCCCGTGTTCGGCAAGATTCATACTTCCATCTGTCAGGCGGTAGAAAGTGTTCCGGCCTACAAGGCATGTTCACTGTCTCAACTTTTTTCCAGCGCTGAACCCTCGTGGCAGTGGTTCACGGCGTTCCCCCAAATCGTGTCCAGGGTAGGGCATACAAACCCAAAAGTGTACCAGGTCTTGTCAAGGATTATCAGCAAGGTCATTCGTGAATACCCGCACCAGGCGTTGTGGCTCTTTGCGTCCGTCGTCAAGTCAACCAAGCCCAACCGGGAGGCGCGTGGACGGGCGATATTGGACGCCCTCAAGGTACGTCATCCCTACTAATCGCACCATGACTCGTCCGTTGCCCATCGTTGCAAATACGCTAGAACGATCCCACAAATGCCAACACGGAGCTCCCGCTACTTATCACGCAATCGCATGCCATGACGGACGAGCTCCTCAAGCTGTGCAACTACCCCATCGATGACGACCGCAAAACACTTAGCATGAAGCGCGAATTCACAAAGCTTGCACAGCTCGGCAGATCGAAGTTGCTCATCCCACTTCAGGAATCGCTCACGGCCAACTTGCCACCTGCGTCTTCAACGACGGAGAATTCGACGCATGTACCCTTTCCGAGCGCTGCACCAACGTTTGAGGGTAAGTAGTATTCTGGATGTGGAGCGCTGCTTTTTTTTTTTTTTTTGACCCTTGGTATCAGAGTTTGCGGACGAGATCGAGATTATGCGATCGCTTGCGAAACCGCGAAAGATCACGATTCGCGGATCAAACGGACAGACGTACATGTTCCTCGGGAAGCCCAAGGACGATCTTCGAAAAGATGCGCGGTTGATGGACTTCAACGCAATCATCAACAAACTGCTGAAAGCGGACTCGGAGTCTCGAAGGAGGCAACTTCGTCAGTTTTTCGTCTGCCAGTCGTGGTCGCCCTTGACGTTCTCTTCTTCGTTTGACGCCAGATATCCGCACGTATGGCGTGGTGACGCTCAACGAGGAATGTGGTTTTATACAATGGGTTCCAAACACCATTCCCATTCGTCCCGTGTTGCTACGGTACTACGAGGCAAGACGAATCAAGAATTGGGTGAGTGCAGACTTCGCTTTTTTTTTTTTTGGTGTCTCGGAGGCTGTGCTTGCGCTGACCGGGTGACAACGTCGGGACAATAAAAGACCGGTGAGATGGGAGAAGTTTTCAAAAAGGCCAAAGAGTCGACAGACAAGGACGCCGCGGAGATGTTCGCGACGAGGATCCTTCCCTTGTGCGTTGTCAACGTGCCGATGGTGCTGGGTCGGGCGTTACTGAGGTCCATGTCTTTCCCCCAAGATTCCCTCCCGTGTTTCACGAATGGTTCGTGGAGACTTTTCCCGAGCCATCGGCGTGGCTTTCCAGTCGATTGACGTACGGGCGAACGGCAGCGGTGATGTCGATGGTTGGCTTTATCCTAGGGTAAGCCCTCCCTCCATACTTGATGCCAACAAAAAGATAAAATCATTCCTGCCTTCGAATTGGGTCCTGGCAGACTGGGTGATCGACATTGCGAAAACATCCTCCTCGACACCAACACAGGTGATGTTGTACACGTTGATTTTAACTGTCTGTTCGAAAAGGTGCGTTCATCCATCCGCGTCGACGCACACACGCTTTTTTCTGTTTACCCGTTCGCTCATGCTCACACGTACCACACGACTAAAGGGCAAAACCTTGGAAGTTCCCGAACGTATCCCCTTTCGTCTGACGCAGAACATGATCGACGGACTGGGCGTGACCGGTGTCGAGGGCGTCTTTCGCATCGCGTGTGAGATGACGATGCAGTTGTTGAGGGACAACAAGGATTCGTTGATGAGCGTTCTCGACGCATTTATCCATGATCCCCTTGTTGAATGGGAGGATGAGAAACGTAAAATGGTGAGTTCTTTTCTCTTGTCGTTTTTGTTGGGAGAGGGAGGCAGGCGCGATCATGCCATTGCTCCTTTCCCCTCTTTTGCTCTTTCGCTGTCATGTTTTTGGGGATGAAGGTGAAGCAAAGCCATGATACAGGATCGTGATCGACGGAACGCAGTCCGGTCCTCGACAGATCTACGTCATCTGGCCAAGAACGCACTCCGGCCAATCGAACGAAAATTAAGAGGGGTGTATTCACCACCAAACATCAAATCCCGCAACCATAGCGGGAGTGGAGGGTCAGGGAGTGGGGAAGAGCGAGAGATCTCGACAAATAATCTGGTGGAGATATTAATTCAGGAAGCAACAGACAATGCAAATTTGGTATGTGATTTGCGACACTTTTCCCTTGGCATGGATTATGACTTACATGGCATTCCAGGCCAAGATGTATCCTGGTTGGGCTGCGTGGCACTGAAAGAGGGAGATAGATGTAGTATTGATCTGGCATCGCATCTTAGAACATCTTGGCATAACTTGTGAGAGCCAGCATGACGGCGCCGAGGTTAAACAACCGGTTTACTGGTTCACGCAGGGCAACATGTGCAAGGCCCTCGACGTCACAAGGAACAATGAGTGTACGTGAATTGAAGGAGAAGACCAAGTCTATGCGTGTATTTAAGCCCTTTTCACCGGCTTGGTCTGGAGTAGAATGATGCTATCTGTCAGCAATCTGAGGACACCCGCAATCTGAAAGGGACGCACAAAGACGAGCGAGTAGATGCCAAATGCAGTCCCGGCCATGCCGACTGCATAGAGGCTAAAATACATCCCTGTCACGGACGATATGTTGACATCTGCTCAGAGAACAATGAAGTGGACGCGTACCCAGGTAGAGCCTTGCCCGAGGTGGCCGCATGTAAATAGGCAAGTGGGACGACTGAAAAGATGCGGCGTGAGCGACGGGTTCGACGGTATATCCACAAGCGACATACTTGGAACGCCTTTTGCTGTTCTAGCACGGTGTTGGGGCCTGAATTTTTCAGTGAGCGATGTAAGAGAAGGATCTTTCGTTGTGAGCGGGAACGACGTACGGTTTACGAGGGCGTCGAGAAACATGGTGAGCGTAGTAGGGCGAGTGGTGAGGTCGGAGTCTGAATCGCGTTTGGACGCCGAGCCCGCCCGACGGTGCTTACGATCCATGGCAGACCGTGTCCGCGTCCGAGTACGTCTCCTTCTCCCCCTTTCACTCCTTCTCTTCTTACTCTTCCTCCCCAGGGCGTGACGATACACAGACCGATCATATATGGGAACACAGCGACGGTATTGACCGCCGTCGAGAAGGAGCTCGCGCCAGAGGGTCACACCCACCGATGGACGGTCACCGTGAGGGGGGCTGCGAGCGCGCCAGATTCAGACATTGTCGGGGGCGCAGACGACCTGGGGTATTTCATCAAGCGTGTCACGTTCAAGCTTCACGAGACGTACTCCAACCCATCGCGAAGTGAGCTTCCTCGTCCCTCTGCCATGTGGTAGGGGCTGACGGGAATACAGACATTGACAAGCCACCGTTTGAAGTCTCCGAAACAGGGCACGTCCTCTTTCGTTTCTCACTCCCGAGCGACCAACCAGTGACGATCACGACTGGCTGACGCATTCTCAATCAGGTGGGGCGAGTTCGAAATCCAGATCCGAATCAACTTTGTGGCCGAGTCGGGCGAAAAGGCGATCACACTCTATCATCATCTCAAACTGCATCCTTGGACGATCACTTTTCCAGCTGAGCCCGACATTCCGTCTCCCGAGAACGCGGCCAAGCTCGGTCCCGTGCACTCATGGCAATACGACGAAATCGTCTTCTCGGATCCGTTCCAGTCATTGCTCGCGTTGCTCACCACCCACCCACCGACGCCACTCCCGAAGAGCACCAAGAAGCCCATTCCGTTCCACACGTCGAATCCGGCATCTCTACAAGAAACGAAAAGGCTGGGCGTGCCCGAGTTCACGAGCGATATGGAAAAGGAGGAATCGGAGCGGTTAGAGGAGGCGCGAGGAAAGATTGTCAAGGAGCAGGAAAAGTGGAGAGGTATTCTGATCGAGCGAGAAAAGGAATTAGAGAGACTGCAGAAGCTGCTTGCGTCGAGGGAGTGACTGAATGTCTACTGTACAATGCTGGTACCGGACTCGTATTTTTGCAAGGCAGCTTCGACCTCACAGCCACACCAACGTCTTCTACGCCCACCGAGTGCATTCGTCTCCAAACCATGTCGGAAGACCGCTACCTATCGCGCAAGCAAGTCGCGAAATCCTACCGGCCTCGCAGCTATGCAAGTACCCCCTCTCCCGCCTCACTCTCCATCCTGACTTGACCTTTTGCTCTGTGTCCCCCCCACTACGAACGCTGGCCCTGCTCCTCTCCAACGTCACCGATGGACACGAATAGGTCATGTCCCCAGGCCTCCTCCGCGCGCGCGCCCCTTTTCGTCTCCAAAACGCCCTCACCGGACTCGTCCTCGCCGGGTTCGCCACCGCCGTATGGGCATACTCGATTCGCGCCGTCAAGCAAGACGACTTTTCGGACGTGGACGAGGAGGCGCGGGAGATGATGAGAGGGAGGGGGATGCAGACGGAGGGGGTGGGCGGCGCGTCGTCGTCGGTGGATGGGGATGGGGATGGGCGGGCAGGCGCGGATGTGTCTCGGGAACGAACGTTGGCTTCGGAATTGGGTTCGGCTTCCCAATCTCGACCCAGAGGTGTACTCGCACCTGTTCTCGATCGTGCTTTCCCGGATTTATTGGACCCGACGCGGAAGACTCTCGTGTGGGGTGCACCCCCTGTGGACGACCTGGGACGGGTGCGTCTACGAGGTTCGACCGAGGAACGGCGATAGCGTTGTGGATCATATTCCGTACTCAAGGGTCGCGCCGGAAGACAAATACCTCCTCGTCTAACACAGTATACATCGTAGAACACGGCGGTTGGAGGAGCGAGATTCTAGGAAGGGGAAAAACTATCTACTTGGAAAGTATATGGATTTAGGGGTATCAGGACCCTCATCTTGTCATAATGAATATGTGCGGGGAGGACGAACAGCGAAAAAAAAAGACACAACCCATGCATTACTTCTGCACACCAACGCAGGAGGAGGGTACCGGCGCGTTGCCGACTCCCCACCAGCGGGGGTCTGGAGAAATCATGCACAAGGCGACTTCCAGCCTGTCCATACACACGCGCACATGATGCATCATGTTAACCCAATATATTACATCGCACGTGCAACTCACCTGGGCAATCGGGTACTCCATTCACACAACGATACCCAGCCGCACGAGACCCTCCTTGGCAGCCTCATTCCGTGCGGCCTTCTTGGTTCCGCCTCTTCCTCGCCCAAAGACCTCGCCATCGACTTCGACATGGACAGCCCAGATAGGGGTGGTGGTCGTCCCCTCGGCCACACAGTCGTTATACACCCACTCGACTTCGCGCCTCGATTTCTGAAGCTGCTGGTTGAACAGCGCCAGATGGCCTGTCGTTGTGGGGGTACCCGACGCATGTGGGTGATGATGAGAGATCCGGCGCGCCGGTGTCGAGAGTGGGCCTACGCTTTTTCTGGATCCGTCCGATGAGGCCGTGTCGAAAGCCGATGAGGATCCAGAGGATGCCGAAGAGACGCTCGTGCTTGAGGCAATGGGCGGGGAAACTGGCGCCGGGAGGGGAGGAAGCCCATGTTGTGTCCGCACGCGGATGTATGCTTCGGTGGTATAGGGTCTGAGAAATACATTGAGCCACCGTTCGACCGCAGTGAGACCCTGATCGAGATAGAGCCCTCCAACGTAAGACTGCCCACGCAGGGGGAGATGGTGTCAGTAAGGGTCCCATCAAGAAACAACCCGAACAGGACTAACTTCAAAGATGTCGGCTGTGGGAGGTGTGTGAGGGGTGACGTGATGGATGTTAAAGGGTAGACCTACCTTGTATGTTGACACTGGCCCTCAAGGTGATCGCTTGAGCGGGATGCAGCCTGAGTTTGGCTGGCAAGTCGTAACGACGCGAAATGGCTGCCAGTGTAGCATTGCCAACGATGAGGGCACGGATTTTCTATACAGCACAGGAAGGGTGAGAAAGGGAGCAATATCACGTTCGGAAGAACGGCATGCACCGTAGAAGGACCGACACGCAAATTAGGGTACATGTCCAGAAGGAGGCCGGTCACAATGAGACCCAGGACAGCGTCACCTAGATGTTCGAATCTGGGACACGGTCGTCTAGCCTTTCGATTTCTGCGCCAGCGGACACTCACTTTTCATTGTCGGGACTGGGATCGTCGGGATGGTCTTCGAAGACATGGTTGGGGCGGGCGTAGAAACTGCGGTGGGTAAAGACCTTCGTTCGGATGTCGTCGTCGTGGATGGGGGGGAGTGGGGGAAGGGGGGGCTCGTCGGTGAAGGTGGGACTGAGTACGACGGGTGGACT